>JANEYF010004025.1:0-175000 GCA_029963845.1 Rhamnusium bicolor | reverse complement strand
TACCTACCTACTTAAATTATTAAACAAACAGTTAATAGTGTCCAAAAAATTACCTTTTCCGAAGTTCTCAAATAGGTATTTACTTACATAAAATTTGATAAAAATTAGAAACGTATTTAAAATTTTGTGCCTAAATTATTTTTACAATAATGTATTTATTCATAACTTTTGTTTATTTACTGTTTCCATATGAGCAGAAAAATTATTTTATAAAACCTATTAAACTTATTCGAGAATATAATTAAGAAATTGGTGTGTATTATTTAGGTATACTATTATTTTCAAATATATTTTTTCGACGATTTATTTTTGTGATTTTCTTACAGAAAAACAAATCAATATAGAAAATGTAAAATTTTCCAAGGGCCTTTAATTTTTTTTAAATTCAGGTGAATGATGTTCAATAAAGCAGAGGGATAGTTCAATTAGAAATTTTACATTCTCAATATTCATTTATTTTTTCTGATTGCAAATTATGAAAATTGAGAAAAATCCATAAAACTTGATATTTTTTGGATAACTCTTAAAATGAAGTCTACAGGGGGCTCGACAGGGGAGTGTCAATATATGAGGAAAAACCCTGTAGATAAAATATCAAAAGGATTTAAACAATATAAACAATAACACGTAGGTATAATACATCTTATTTTTTATAGGATACTAGTAAAAGCTTGACCGAAACTACATCTGTTTCGTCTCAACCATCGACGAGTGCTGCTATATCTTTGTTAAATGAACCACGGCCATCAACAAGTACTGGATTTTATCAGGACATAGAAAGGACAGAATTGCCACAAAGGTCATTTACTAGTTTGGGTTTTGTGGAAAATAAAATACGCCCAAGTTCTCCTATTCGAGGACATTCTAAAGTAAGTTAACTAAGTAAAATTTATTATTGATTACTATTACTACGTATTTTAACTTATTGAAAAATAAAGTATACTTATTTAAAAAACATTAAATAAGTTGTTCAAATTGTTCAGTCAGCATTGCCAGGGCCTTTATTTATTTAATATTGGCATTCAGTAAGTAATAGAAGTATGTTAAATTAAAAAAATTAATAAACATCTTACGTAAAGTAAGTCTTCATTCAATCTATAATCAAAAATCAAAAATAGTGCCAATATTGTTTATTAATTATGTAAATTTTTTTAAGGTTGAAACACCCGAAAACGAAAACTGAAGTCTCAGTTGACTAAAGCTCGTAAAAAAATTAAGAGGCTTAGGACAAGTCTTTGCCATTTTAAGAAAAGAGTTGCTAGGCTTGCTGAGGTGATTAAATCACTCAGTGGCAAAGTCACCGATGAAACATTAGAAACTTTGTGTAAGATAGGACCTAATGAAGAATTTTTGCAGACAGATGTACCATAAACATAAGTATGGCGAACAGCTTAAAGCCTTTTTCATTAACTCTTCATTATTATTCTGTTAAGGCATACAATTTTGTTCTTAATACTTTTAATTCGGCTCTTCCTCACCCAGACTATATCGAGGTGGTACAAAAATATAAATGGCGAGGCCGGATTTACAGCAGAAGTTTTCGAATTATTAAAAATCAAAGGACAGAATACAGATTATAAACTTATTTGCAGCTTAACTATAGACGAAATGGCAATTCGTCAGCATATGGAGTGGGATGGAATGAAGTATTGCACGGATTTGTAGATTTTGGAGTAGAAACTGAAACTGACTGTCATCCTGTAGCCAAGGATGCACTCGTGTTCATGCTAGTTTGCATTAATGAGTCATGGAAGCTTCCTCTTGGATATTTTTTAATAGATAGTTTAACCGGTCAACAAAAAAAAAAATTAGTGCTACAGTGTCTAAAGTTAGTCAATGAAGCGGGGCTACTGTTGGTTTCGATATGTTTTTGATGGAGCTACGAACAATGTTACGTTGGCCAAACAGTTAGGGGTGTAATTTTGATCCCAAAAATATACAATCTACTTTTGTTGATCCCAGTTGTGGCAGAAGAATAGCAGTCTTTTTTTACCCCTGTCATATGATTAAATTGTTAAGAAATTTGTTAGGAGATAAAAAAAATATTATTGATGTAAACGGTGATATTATTCAGTAGAATATTTAGTAAAATTAATGAAATTGCCAGATGAAGGGTGTTCATTTAGCTAATAAATTGAGAAAATCACATATTCTTTAAAAAAGCAAAAAATGAAAGTTAAATTAGCCACCCAACTATTCAGTACTTCTTGTAGCACATGCTTTGGAGTTTTTAAACGAAACTTTAAAATTAGAGCAGTTTAAAGATTGTGAAGCTACAGTAAAATTTATTAGATGTATCAATAACTTATTTGACATCTTGAATTCCAGAAATATGTATCAGTATGGTTACAAGCAGCCTGTTAACAAACAAAATTTTGAGGGTTTAATAAATTTTTGTCAGAAACAGCAGATTATTTAAAATCTCTGGAATTAGCGATCGGCAAACCTGTTTGTGAGAGTGTAAAAAAAATGGGGGTAATAGGATTGTTGTTTTGTGTCAAAAGTATAAAATTTCTCTATAACAATATTATTGAAGAAAATCATTTATTGTTGTATATTCCTACTTACAAAATTAGCCAGGATCATGTTGAACTTTTTTTTGGGCAAATCAGGGCAATGGGGTTGTAACAACAACCCAACAGCTAAACAATTTAAAGTCGCGATAAGAAAATGCTTGTACATCTTGAATTGATAGATTCTTTTAGAGGAAATTGTATTCCATTGGAAACAATTTCAGTTTTGTCTCCTTCTGATATTATTAATAAATCGTGTGGTAGACAGCGAATAGCAGAAGATATAAACGAACCAGAAATGGACGATGACATGTATTACCACATTCTAAATATAGAAATATCAGAATTTAAAAATGAAATTCTTATTTATGTAGGGGGTTATATTGTAACCAAACTCTTGAAAATTCTAAAATGTGAAGAATGTGTGGAAGCATTGTTAGGGGACAGAGCTGACTTTCTTACGTCCTTTATAAATCAGAAGACGGAGGTCAACTCTCGTATCCCTCCGAAGATGTAATATTTATATGTCGAACTTCAGAGAAAATCTTTCAAATTTATATAAATAAAAGAAATAATTTAGTAAATTTCAATTTATTAAACATAAAATTGTTAGGTTTGTTAATTATTCAAAACTTATTTAAAAACCTAAATAATCATTTTAAAGAACAGACTGCGTTTACCTGTTACTAGCAATTTAATTAAATTAATATCATCTCTATATTTTAAAATTAGAATTCACCATTATAACAGCAATATGTTTGATAGAAGTAGAAGCATGAGATCTGTTTATAATAAATTAATATTATTTAAAGGACAATAATGTATGTATTATTTTATATAAATACACTATTTTTTTTTATAATATTATAGTAGATGCACATTTAAATAAATGATTGTTAGAAACTTAGTTTTTTAATTATATTGATACATAGGTTTATAGAGTACTATCTATTATTTAAAATACACAATGCATAAGTTAGCTAATATAAAATTGTTTTTTTTTTTTTTTTCAATAAAATCACTTTTATTTTCAATACTAATTTTTTTATTTGAATTAGAAGCCAAAATAAAAATGTATATGGTTTTTAATAAAATATTTAAATAGTCTGGATGTTCTTTTATTGTGTTATTTAAAGAAATATACTCAAAAAAAACTACAAAAAAAAGCATCTTATATTTGAGACTCAAAAGATTACATCTAGTTAAATAAAAAGATAAATATAAAGCTAAAACTTTCTTAAATACCTTATTTTTTAGTTCTTGCAAAGAAATTAGGAGTCAAAATGTTTTGTTTCTTGTTGTAGGTCTACAATATAATTAATATATTATTATGTTGTATACATAATACCGTTTTATGGCATTGTAATGACAAAAAAATACCGAGAAGAATACTATATAATTAAAATAATGCTGAAAACTAAAACAAAACTGTTACTGATGCTAACCTTTAAATTGTATCAGTTGTAGTTGTAGTTCGTGTTTACAAGTGCAATTCAGTGGCTGCTGGTGGATTTAGGCTAAACCATATCTCAATATTGGAGCATGGAATCCAAACATTATTTTTAAAGGCACGACTACCAGTACTGAATGAAAAAATTTTGCAAAAAAATTTAAAAAAATTGAGAAAGTTACAAAAAATAAATCATCCAGATTACTTCTAGGCCATTAGTAAAATATTTGCAAACTATTTTTTTTCCTAATCGAAGGAAAATTTATCACCCGATTTTTGATTTTCGAAGATTGTGATTTTTTGTAAAGTTATGACATTTTAAAATTTAAATTCTTCATTGTGTAAATTTCAAATTGTCATAACTTTACAAAAAAATCAAAATTTTCGAAAACAAAAAAAAAACGGGGTGATAATTTTCCTTCTGATTAAGAAAAATAGGCTCCAAATATTTTACTAATGGTCTAGAAATAATCTGGATCGGCAGCGCATTTTTGTAACTTTTTCTCAATTTTTTTTTTCAATTTTTTTTGCAAAACCGTCAGTACTGGTAGTCGCCTTAAAATACCTTGGTTCCATGTTCCAATACTGAGATATGATATAACCTAAATCCACCAGCCAACACTGTAACAATTAATGTTTCATTCGTGGGAAGTTGCAACGCAGTAAAGTTGTGACATTGTAAGTGTGATATTTTGATTAGTGATTAGTGTTATTCTCATTGAAACTGTGATATTATTTAATAGTTATTAGTGTGTGTTTTTAATTATTGATTATTATTAGTGATTTATTTTTCTGTGTACAAATGATGTGGATTATTTATAGAAGAGATTATTTTATTTCAATTAGGTACGTGCAGAATGCCAATTTTTTATTATTTATTTCAGTATTAGAATTTTTTATAGTTTAATTTATTTATTAAGGAGTTTAAATTTTTGTTTTCAGAATTTATTGTTAGTTCTACTAACATAGCCTCACCCAAACTAACACCCCAACCACTTCCTGGCAGGTAAAGCTCATACCTCCACGTGGTACTTGCTGGGCAACAATAATAATTTCTTATTTAAAATTTTTGTTGTTGGCTAAACTGGGCAAAAATAATTCTATTGTGGATGGGTTATAGCAATTAATAATTTAAGTGAGTAATAATAATTAATTTATTATTGCAAAAATATTAAATTATCTGAATACGGTCCTGTCCCACCAAACTTGGACGTTTGATTGATTCATGGAACCAATCAGTTTCTCTCAAAAGTGAGACAGACAACTTATAACCTCCCATTATACGAATTGTCAGCAAGGAACTTGTTAGACGACAGAGAATATACTCGCCTAGCACGCGGGTTCGAATCACAAACTTATTATTTTTTTTTTAAATAAGTATTTTTTAGTTTGTTAGTAAGATTTACATGAAGATTACATTTTTTCCTTGCCCTTTATTATAGTTTGTTTATTTTTACTACATTTTTTCCTTGCCCTTTATTATAGTTTGTTTATTTTCACGGATATCGTCGGGTATGAAGTCCTAAGTCTGCGTTATTTCAATACTCGCAACTGATGTTTCTGTGCCCTCCACGTGTTAAGTAAACCATCTACCTTTCCGTTCTTTAAAGTATGCTTCTTTATAAAATGATTATTTTCAATTTTGTTTAATTTTTTAGTAAAGTGAAACCAAATTACCAGATGTGTACTAATTTAAAATAGATTTGTGCGGAACGCTGACAACGCAACACTGCCTTGAGTTACGTAATTTCTATGAACGGTGTTTACACAGATATCCAGTGACCATCAAATGTCGGTTGCCGGAGGACGAAAAAAATTATCAGAAATTCAAAATTTTTTTTGTTTAAAAAATTTTTTTAACAGTGCCAATCAATTGTACTCGACGAAATGTATTGAGGGTTAAAATATAACTACGCATTTAAAACTCACTACTGTATATATATATATATATATATATATATATATATATATATATATATATATATATATATATATATATATATATATATATATATATATATATATATATATATATATATATATATATATATGTATATATATATATATGTATATATATATATATATATATATATATCAAAATATCTAAATTATCCCTAAACTACATGTTCTGAAATAAGTTGACAATTTAAATTTACACACCTCTATTTAAAATTTAAATGTTCCAAGTATGCATTTAAATAATACAAAAGAAGTCTTCTCTGAGAATGATCAAGTCCTTCGACATATTGTGCTGCGTGCTGTCATCTTACTTTATTTCGCCAATTAATATTTTAATGCGTTTACTATAAATCGAATCATTGAAAATTTTCTGTATACTCTTCCTTATTAAGGTTCTCATTATGGCTTAGTTTATGACCCAAGTTGGTTATTTCATTATATAAATAAGTATTAATTAAATTGCTATAAACTGTTTAATCTTTCATCAGGGTTATTTTTTGATGTACGCATAGTTATCCTCAGATTTTATAAACAACTTCAACTAATTTTGTTAACATTTGGCAATTAATACCTTATTAAGAAAAACATGTAACACATTTTAAACCATTGTGCATTAATAATAATAATAATAATAATAAATTTCCGAACAGGAAAATCTGTTTCGGCAGCATGTCGATAAATCCCAGCATGGTGTCTTCTATAAGAACATAGAAACGCTGGGTTTATCGACCAGGCTAACATTCGCCTTTTAAGGTCAGCCGGGCTTAAATCAGAGACCGAGGGATTCATTATGGCCTGCCAGCATGGTGTTCTCAACACCCTGGTCTATCGTAGCCGCGTATGGCTTGTAGAGGTTCCTGATATCAACTGCAGGACCTGCCACCAGGCGCCGGAATCGCTCATGACACTTACTATCTGCATGCCCCATATGCGATTTCGGCCTACATCCACCGACATAACGCGGAGTTACGAGTGCTGTACTACCATCAAAGGCACTCGTACGGGGTAGACTAGACACTAGTGCTGCCTTACGTCCCCGGAGATATTGAGTCCATTGTCGAGAACGAGAAATGTCGGATTTACTGGAACTACTCGTTCCCGACGGTCAGACGAATCCAAACCAACAAGCCTGACATAGTCCTCTTCGACCATCAACTCAACGTGATGTATGTCATCGAGTTCTCGGCACCTGCGGAGAAAAACATCACCTTGAAGGAGGAGGAGAAACGGACCAAATATCGCGATATCCGGTACAAGCTTTAAGTGCTGTACCCAGGCTACTCGGTAAAAACGGTCATCCTAATAATCGGTGTACTCGGAGGGATAAAGCCTACGCTGCTCTCGGAACTGAAGGTCATACCGGCCTGCCAAAAATCAGCCGAGTGGCTGGTAGGCTAAATGCAGAAGTCGGTCATTCTGGGTTCTCCGTCTGCTTAGGGCACACGATTCTGCTATCTACAGTCGCTAACCCTGCGGGATGTGGGGAGTGGCTGAAGTTGATGCGCCGGGCCCGACTCCCGTAGGCGTCGGAGGCCACGGGAGGACTTGTCCGGCATCGGATAATCCGAAAAAATTAATAATAATAATATTTATTTATATCCAAAAATTTTAAAAAGAATAGAGAATAGTTATATTAATTACATCATGTCAGCCTATTTACGTATTTATAGATAATAGATATTATATTGACTATTTCCCCACATTATAAGAACTAATGAAAGATTTTGAAAATTTTGACCAATAAGAACAAACTTTCAGCGCAAATTGCATTCCAAGTGAAAATTTTACATAAAATTACAGCGAAGATTGCACTGGGCTTGACAACTTAAAACGTCTGTTGAATCAATATAAAGATCAAAGATTTTTTTTTTTTTTTTGTTTTTGCTGTAAAGATAGCAGTCTTGTAAAGCAAAAAGGAACATAACTAATTACCTATTTTTTTAATATTTTGGGTTTTTCTATAAGAATAATAATTTTTAAATTCGATTTTTTATATAAATCCGCTTAAAAATTGACCCACGGGAATAAAAGTATACCAAGTCGTAATTGTAATAATTTGATTGTAAGTTCAGTTAATAATAAAAAATATTTCGTGTTCTATGTTTTGTTCTGGAAATAGTCTAGTAAATATATTTCGTGCATTAAGAATAATATGAAAATTCAGCATTCAAAGCGCGTTGCCTTTAAGAAACCACATTCGTTCATTTGGATGTGCTTTGACTGAAAAGTACCCTCGACCGCGTCTCGGGAAGTTTTTGTCAAATCACATCAAAATGAACTCAAGCAGTTTTTAGGCAACACGTTTTCATGCGCTGAATTTTCGATAATTTTTAATACACTTAATATATTACTACAGAATATAAATAACGGTAGACTCGCTTAGATTTTTTTTGATTAATTTATATTTCATTTATTTGTTTTAGATTTCAAAAAATCGGCAAGGCTGTAAAACTGTGGGTGCCGTGTATTTGCGATATGAGCACGTTAAATATCCCTACCTCATAACTGGATCCATGACTGGAATCGAGAGGTAGCGATAATTTTCAGAAACAACTTTTACATAAATATGTAATATTGTAAATAACATGAAATGATAAAATATTCTTATGTACTATGCAATAAATCTGTTTTCTTTATAAAAATTGGAACAAAATATTAAACGTTTGTGTCAGGTAATTGGATGACTTGCAGGTATAAGAAACTATTATTTATTGACCGTCATCTGGATGAGGAAATGCTTGTTATTGTCGAGTGTCCAATAGCAATGCAAGTGCATAGATAGATAGGCGGTTTGCGTCGCTTGGCTACCAGTGCCAAATTGAAAATGAATATAGTTTAAATGCATAGTGTTTGTAAAACATCTATGTGAATAACACGTAGATATGTAAACTGCGAAATTAAAGACAACGCGCAACGGAGATTAACTGTCTTGTTCAGTTTCTTCAGAAGATAAATTGAACTTGTGGATTAGTGATTTCCCGCAGTTGCAATTTAATGGCACAGAATTATATTGCACAAGTTGTAAAAAAGTGCTTTCATTTAAAATCAAAGCAAACATTAAGAGACACATTTCTTCAGATAGTTACATAAGAAGTGTAAATGATGGTGACAGGCAAACAAATTTTACCTTAAGAAAATGATGGTTGGGTGTAATAAATCGTGGACGAAACTAAATAATCCATTCTTTAGAGAATTTTGCAAAAGTGTGTTACTGGATAGTATAAAACTGTTCAGGTGCCATCGGATACGACACTAAGAAAAAATAATCACAGAGGTGTGACAGTATTAACCAAAAAATTTGAATGACAAATACGTCTGAATTAGCGTGTATGAAACCACCAATGCTTGCAGCTGGAAGGTGGTAAATGTTTTAATGGGTGCATTAATATTAGTAATATACTTCTTTTACACGATTAATTTGTTTTGTTTATTTACAATACTTGTTTTCATGGCAGTAAGTCACTTACCGTTCTGAAACGGTGGCAAATAAAGTAAGAAAAGACAATAAAATGCCTGCTTGAAGTAAACATGAATCTGGTTATCCTAAATCAAATGAATAGCTGTCAAAATGACAACAAAAACTTTTAAAAATATCAGCATAACTTCTAATAGTTTTCTTAAATAATATTTGCCTGATCCTGCAAAAAACATTATAAGTATAATGATCGTTAAAGATATTTACCGGTCTTGGACAAATTTGGGAATTGAGCGAAGCGAAAATTGTTTTCGATCGGTAAACTATCCATATTACCGATCTTGATACCTAATATACTATTACTCTTGTGATGCTAATTAAAAATATATGTGTCTGTTACATTCCGCAATACGTTCAGCCCTCTTCGTATTAATTTTGGATGTTACCGAACTCGCCAAAATAATCACAAGGTAAGATATTGTATCATGTACATATGAACATCACCTAGCGTCAACCCTGGAATTGACGTCATTTATCGTTATCTACTCATAAGTCATGACAAAGTAGAAGTTAAGGGTGTCACTACTTACGCAGTCACTGACGACCTTATGTTCTGGCGATGCACGGTAAATTACTTCAAATAAATGATTTAAAAAATTGCATGTATGCAAAACACCTTATTAATATTATAAAGAAGGGAGATTAGTTACATACAGCTTATTTTGTGATAGATAACTAAATAAGCAAGTACAATTGAAAATGGTTATTGTCACTTCTAGTTAAAAAAAAATACGACTTAAGGCTTGAACTTGCGGCTCTACCGAGACAAATTCAAGAATAATCTTAATAATCATAATAAATTGTTAAATATGATTTGAACGAAACAACTACTCAGCGGGCAAATACTCCGACCTGCATTGGATTACACCTTCAAATCATGATAGATCGATAGCCAATATGATTTGTCAATTCCTAACCAGACATAGACCGGTTTCGAACTTATTTGTTCTCCTCAGTATGCCATAGGTTATGGAACAGACAAATGATAGTGGCCAACCTGCTAGTCGTATACTAACTAAGGTAAATTGAGTAGTGGTGAGAGGTATGAAACTTCTCGTATGGTCTAAATGCTACTATCCGACATCACCGACATCATTGGCGGATAACGACTTGCGAAGCAAGTACCGAGAGCGGCGACCTCTATCCCAGGTGGACTAAACTACTGTTATTAAATATGATTTGAATGAAACAACTACTCAGTTCGAAACCGGTCTATGTCTGGTTAAGAACAGACTTGCAGTCAATTGCAGTAAAACAAATAACGTAACCTTCCAACTACAAGGCGAAGTAGATATTACTCTTAAACTAAATAATGAAGAAATACAACCTGCTAGCTCTACCAAATTCCTGGGCATCTATATTGACTCACAATTGAATTGGTCAGTACATATAACTAACCTAAAGGCGAAATTAAGCAAAGCTATATATGCTATACTAACGATTAAAAAAAATGTTGATTTTGCCTTAGCCAAAATAGTGTATTTTGCGTACTTTCAGACTTTGCTACAATATGGAATTGAACTCTGGGGTGGAGCTAGCAATTCTGAACAGATATTTTTGATACAAAAAAAAAGCAATTAGGGTATTATGTGATTTACCTACTAGAGAATCCTGTAGAAACTATTTTAAAAAAGATAAAAATATTTACTCTAACCAACTTATATATTTACAGACTTGCTATTTTAATTCATAAAAATAAAAATTCTCTTACTACACCAAGTAACATACATAACTATCCGACTCGACACCAAGATTACTTATTACCAATATATAATTATACCAGAACCAGAAAGGGGCCCCTATATTCTGGAATAAAAATTTACAATAAATTACCAGCACATCTAAAATCTCTAAAGGTTTTAAACGTAAAATAAAAGAATTTTCCACGAGCATGAATTCTATAACTTAAATGAATATTTCGTAGCCGAAATTTAAAACAGGAAGAGGTTATCATGGTTTTCTCATGTTTTTTTTTCTTCTTTCCTTTGTCTATCTCATAAATTCATTACGTTTGATGTGTATAATAAAAGTGCTTTAAAAGGCAAAATATGTATTTGTATGTCTGTATATATTATGTGTGTATAACTTAATTAGATTAATTATAACTGTATTATTAGGATCACTCGCTCAGTTGTAGCTTACTTCATTTATAGGCATTTACATTCTGCATATAGAAACAATGTTATAGCTATTTGTTTGTTATTAGTCTATTAGGCGTATGTATCTAATATAATATGACCATATATATATATTATAAAAAAAATCTATTTTTCCCTACACCTTTGAGTAGGTTCTTTATTGTTACATTATAAACTGTGTTTATTTTCACCACTATTTATTGTATTTATGGTAATAATGATGGGAAATAAATGTTTACTTACTTACTTACTTAAATTGGCAAATGATATTGGCTATCGATCAATCATGATTTGAAGGTGTAATCCAATGCAGGTCGGGGTATTTGCCCGTTGAGTAGTTGTTTCGTTCAAATCATATTTAATAACAGTAGTTTAGTCCACACCTGGCTAGAGGTCGCCGCTCTCGGTACTTGCTTCGCAAGTCGCTATCCGCCACAGAGACATCTATTATGTCGGTCGGATAGTAGCATTTAGACCATACGAGAAGTTTCATACCTCTCACCACTACATAATAAATTGGTTGAAATAAACTGTACAACCATTCCCACCGACATTGACAATGTCAGTGGCGGGATTCGACCCGCAGCTACGATAGAAAATTTTCTAGTCACACTTGCCATCGCTACACCACCGAGGCAGTTTTGTTTCACAATAGTGACGAAAGTGTCATGGAGTCTTTCGACGTCTTGAAACTATCGTCCTCATTAATTTGCATTCATTTATATTCTTCGTAGGAGCCAAATTAGTTGAAATAAACTATCGCATCGGTGCTATTACAGAAGGTTCGTTTTTCCATTGTTGTATTTTTTAGCCATCCAATACATCCAATATATAATATACATATTTACATTTAAGATAGTGTCATATTTGTTATTATAAATGATTTATTATGTATTAGCAGTTTGCAATAACAAGACATTAGAATTTTGTCATTGAAAATAAAGTTTATGAATTTATTATTAATCTTTTAATTTTCATTCAGGTTCATAAATTTTGCTAAAGAACACAGGGTGTCCTTAATAAGTGTGGGCGTATAAATTACCCATTTTTAATATATTAGCATATCAGTCAGAGTTAATTCAAATCGGTAAAGATGATAAAGTTTTAAATAAATATAGTTTAAAAAAACTAAAAAACACGCTTTTAAAGCACATCAAACTAAAATGTGAAAAATAATTATTAATATAAACTGAAAACAATAATGAACGAAAAATACTAGTATTATTGTGAAAAAAGCGTGGGTTGCTCGATATACGAAAAATATGACACAAAGCGCCTCCCGCTTTTTTCACAATAATACTAGTATTTTTTCGTTCATTATTGTTTTCAGTTTATATTAATAATTATTTTTCACTTTTTTAGTTTGATGTGCTTTAAAAGCGTGTTTTTTTAGTTTTTTTAAACTATATTTATTTTTCACTTTTTAGTTTGATGTGCTATGAAAGCGTGTTTTTGTAGTTTTTTTTAAACTATATTTATATTGCTTATTGATGCTGATATTATAACATATTACGATCCAACAGATATTTCTGAAAAAAAAATATTTTTTATTTCAGCCATGGGATTTGAACTTACGCCCGAGGAGTCCGTCGTTTCGCGCCGACTAAGACTTGCCCGCTCGGCCAACGACCGAACTGAGAATCACGGAATATACTTACAATATTAAGCCTCTTGCTCTCACGCAGAGGATACGTGAGGAAAGGACTGGCGATCCTGATCAGGATAATGATATAAACTTATCAAATTATTGTATTGTTACCAGTTCTTCGTAAGTGTACAAAGTATCAATTAAATCTGTCCGTTTAAAGTGGGTCAAAATCGAGTCCAAAGAGTCGGTTACAAACAAACAAGCAAACAAACATACAAGTGAAGCTAATAAAAGCGTGTTAAAAACTAAAAATATATTTTTAGACGCTTATGATCGTATACCAATATAACAATGCAGACACATATTGGATACAAAATTGTGAGAATATTCAAAACCCTGTTTTAGTGAGAATGTGACTGCTGCACTTGCAAGGAATTAAACTTCGTCGACTTCCAATTTGTATTATACAAGTTGAGTAATTTTTTTCTTCAAAACCTCAAAAATCGTTAGAACAAGTTGACATGATGGCAGCTTACTGAGGAAATTTAGTTCCTAAACCTCGCAATTTTTGACGTACATGGCGTTGAAGTTTTAAATTATTTTCAGTTTATTTTTTGTATCACCGAGATTTATTGTGATATCGAACACCAAATGACATAAAAGTTCCGAAATAGGGATTCTATATGGATGACTAAAAGTGACAAGTGGCTAAATATAAAAAACATTTTAGTGATTGAAACAGACCACGATCGCCAAAAATATATCCCCCAGTATATCTTTTCCAATAAAATAGTTCTTGTGTTGTTGATCTCGACAAGTATACTTGTGTACCAAATTTCAGGTCGATATCACAATAAATGCCGGTGATACAGAAAATAAACCAAAAATAAACTGACACCAACGCCCCATACCAGAAACGAAGATTTGGAATTATTTTTCAGTAAACTGGCATTATTTCGACTTATTGTATCGATTTTTGAAGTTTTACAGTAAGAAAAATTACACCCTGTATATCAATCCTAATTACAATGAACTTTCCTATTGAGACATTCATTTAAACAAATTCCAAAAAAATTGTAACTGCTATATTATTAATATTGATTGTGTATTTCTACCAAATATGAAATCAAAATTTTAAATTTAACAAAAGTTATTGTCATTATAAGAAACTAGAGTTTATACAAAAACCGACTTTTGAAAAACCTGGTCCTCGAATTCCAGTAGGTATTCCAAAAAAAAACCGGTTAAACCGGTTTTCGAATTTTTATAAAAAAAAATAAAAACATTAAAATTATTCACTTATTTAAATATTTATAGAAGTACAATAATATAACAAAATAAATATAGTAGTGGTGAGAGGTATGTGAAACTTCTCATATGATCCAAATGCTACTATCCGACCGACATCATAGATGTCTCTGTGGCGGATAGCGACGACCTCTAGCCCAGGTGGACTAAACTACTCTTATTAAATATGATTTGAACGAAACAACTACTCAGCGGGCAATTACCCCGACCTGCATTGGATTATACCTCAAATCATGATAGATCGGTAGCCAATATCATTTGTCAATTCCTAACCAGACATAGACCGGTTTCAAACTTATTAGTTCTCCTCAGTATGCTATCCGCCACAGAGACATATATGATGTCGGTCGGATAGTAGCATTTGGACTATATGAGAAGTTTCACATACCTCTCACCACTACTCAATTTACCTTAGTCAGTATATGACTAGCAGGTTGGCCACTATCATCTGTCTGTTCCATAACCTATGGCATACTGAGGAGAACTAATAAGTTCGAAACCGGTCTATATCTGGTTAGGAATTGACAAATGATATTGGCTACCGATCTATCATGATTTGAAGGTATAGTTCAATGCAGGTCGGGGTATTTGCCCGCTGAGTAGTTGTTTCGTTCAAATCATATTTAATAAAAATAAATATACTCATACGTGTTCCGTTAAAATTAGTTTACCTGTTAACATTTTAAAATGAAATAAAATTCACTTTATCATGTTGTATACATTTCTGTTTTTCCTGTTATTTGGGAATATTTCAGTAGGTGTTTACAATATAATATTATGTCTGCATAAAAGCCGCCGCTGGGAACCGATACCTCATACCTCCTTCCGAACTCAAAGCATAATACATAATATTACAGTACCTGTGCTTGTGCCGGAGGCGATTTCGAGTCAAAATGTTGGCGTTTTTAATTAAATAGTTAACTAATTTTTGCATATTCTAGTATCTGAAATTTAAAACCGATTTTCGAATTTTATAAATTTATCCAAAAAAAAAACCGGTTGTCAAACCCGGTTTTTAAAAACCGACAAACCCTATAAGAAACGGTCGACAGACATACATACAGACACATACACATACATTCAGACACAACTGCAGATCAGAGCGTCCTAAAATCATTTTCTGTGCCAATTTTTTTTTCAGCAATTAATTGATAAACTTCTTTCCGTTTGTATATAGTATACTATATTATTTCAATTTGCGCTAACCCTTATTTAATTTCAAGTATAGTATAATAGACACTTTTATTTCTAAATAATAAAATTAGAAAATTATTACAAACATGTATAAACAAATTTTTATGTAAAATTTCGAGGAGACTTCAACGCTATATAAGAACACAAACCTTGAGCCGTTTACATGCTTTTGTTGAAAAATAAATTACCCACTGTTTTATTAACTTTATACAGGCATCAAGAACGTATTTTAGATATTCTGTATTATTATTTGGAATATTGCAAATATTGAATAAAAATAAATTATAAATATATATAAATACATCAACGCTACTCAAGAACACAAATTGTTTGTCAATTTTATATTTGCATGCAAAAATTATTAAATCTCTGAAAATTTGTTTCCAAATATTATTAACATTTTTAAGCTGTAAAATAGATGTTTCAAATCATATTTTTGATAGGATTCACTTTAATTCGTCACAGTTGAAATATTACTGGAATACTATAAGTTCATATGCATTAGTTTATTACTAGTCAGCTCTTTTAACAAGTTCCTCAAGATATTTGGACATAAGTATGTCATTAATAATTAAAAAGTATTAAATTACAAATTAGTTTTAATCATAGTCGTAGATATCATTCATTTTCGAGAGTAGTTCATCAAGTTTTATTATATTCTTGAGGTCAAAGGTGAAATAATTTTAATAATCTGTCTGTAATCATACGACACTGCTAATTAAAAGATATTATATTATGATATTTAATTTATTTGTTACTACTTTATTGAGCATTAGCCATTTCTTAATCTTTTTAACACCATTTAAACATAAAAAAATGTTTTAAATAAAATTAAATATTGAATAATAATAATAATAATATATATATAATATTTAATTTAAATACATGTTTTGTTTCAAATATAAGCTAGGAAAAATATATGTTGATCAACAAATTGTAAATTAATCGTAGTTTGTTTTGAAAATTAAATTTTCCAATGAAGTATAATATACTAAATTCAGATTACGGTTATTTATATTTGTCGATAAAATTATTATTCACAAAAAGAAATTCCATGTTTGCATGGGGTCAATTATATCTTAAAAACAAAAAAATGTAGTTAACAAATCGTTACTGTATATAGGATTCTAATAGTGCTAGGATAATTTGAATGAAAAATAATCGATCATTCGATTATTGAAATATCTCGAGATATCTCGAATAACCTAGTCATGATAATTCGAATGATTTAGTTCTGGAAGAGTGGTGCCACCGACTGCTGATTGAATAATAGTCATTCGTTTCAGCAGCTCATCATTCAAATTTTAAATACCCGATTCGAGTGATGAGATACGATGTGAGTACTAGTGCGCTTAGACTCATATTAAAATTGTTGAATTTAGTTGTTTACCGTCAGCGGCGTTTTGGTCGTGTTGATCTGCGGAATATAGATGGTTATTGGCTGATAGTATTCGGAGTTGGATTGCTTTGTGTACAGAAACGGATTGATTTACGTTAACATTTATAATTTATAACTGAGATATATAGAAATAATAGCCAACTGCCAGCCAAATCGATTATTTATGATTATGAATAATTATGACTAGAGAGTTCCCGAATGTCGTCGAGCCAATATGCCATCGATATCGGTTTCCCCACTTCTCGAGCTCCAACCATAATTCGAATGATCATTCGATTATTGAAGGTATTCTAAATGCCGTTATTCGGTTATTGAAATCTTCCGATTATGCCCTGCACTAGATTCTAATATCTTTTGCGTGCGCTAATGAAATAATTAGGGCTGTGGTATTCCAATAATATAAAATTAATAGGAATGTGAGAAGATTACAGAAACACCTAGCAGCGAATACTCTACTCAGTCAAGGTGTCACTATATAGCCTGACTTAGATATTTTCAGTGACTACAGTTTATATATATTTATCTACTTGCCTTTAAAATTATCCGCCAATATCCATTTGGCTAGATGTCGGTCTCGGAATGCTAGGGCCAGGCAGGACTATTGCCTTTTTACCCTAGTCATCGCTATAGACCTGGACCGGCCTCGTGCAGGGCGGGTTAGCTTACTTTACGAACGGCCCCACTCACAAATGTGAGCGGTGCCGAAGATTTCGGCCAACCTCCCTGGGTCTTGGCTGATGAACCCTGGTGGTTAGGGCCTCTTCTGGCGCTCTTCTGTCTTCGTCTTCTTTCTTCACCAGCTTGTCACCCCCGGGGGTAGTCATCTGTCTGTCAGGGACTGTGTGGATATTCTGTGACTTGGGATTGACTGCCAGTACACAAAGTGTCAATTGACACATTATCATCTGGATCATCGGACAAGGTGAGGACGAACTATGTAGCTCTAGGAGGTTAAGGCCTAAGTGCTCTCTTAGCACATTCGTCCATCACGGAGCCAGGGGGACAACGGGCACTGGTAAAATTATCGTGAGGGATTCCCTATTATGTCAGACTACAGCTGTATTAAAACAGCGACTTGCAAGGCAACTCAGTGAATCTCTCTATTAAGCACTTTGTTCTGATCATATTACATAAATGGCTAACTGGCAAATTATACACGAAGAAATATTCTACTTAAATTTAATTAAAAGTAAATATGATTTAAAAATGAACAAATAAAGAATAGGATGAAAATGCTACGATATATAATAGTCTAACCTTTATCGCAACTTAACAAAATTATTATCTAATTAATTAAGTTGAACATTGTATTTAGTGAAAATACATGATTTTCTTACGTAAATTTAAAGAGACACTTCGAAATTCCTCGACCTTTAAAAAATGAAACAGAAAATCCGAAATTTGTATCGATTCCATACGATCCTCGATTCACCCGTGGTATTGGTAAGATTTTTAAAGATATAGGTATGACAGAGGTTCATTCATCACGAAATAAACTACAACAACTTTTAGGCAATCTAAAAGACAAAATTGACACAAACGAAAAGTCGGAAATTTACGAAATTAACTGTGAGGACTGTAATCAAAAGTGTGTCCGACAAACTAGACGATTAATTCACTGATGAGAAACAATTCCGAATTTAACTTATACAGGATGAGTCTTAAGTGTGTAGTTATATTTAAACCACCGATTCTTGACATCTGTAGAAACCCTCTGACACATTTTTTTTTAATTCCCACGTGTAACTGAGTTATCGACTTTCAAAAAAATATAATGAAACTGTTTTGGGACTGCTGGTTACTGGAAACATTCTATGTCTTAGCAAAAATGATGTAATGGACTGAAGCAACGTTGCCGCATATATTATGTAATTCTCTCACCTAGGCGCGATTTTACAATCGTGAGTTAACATAAGTTGAGGGTTACCTAGCATTATATTTTCACAAAAATCGATAAAATTCTAATACAAACCAAAAGTTACTCTAGCATTAAATATTTGTTACTATAAAAACTTCCAAAACAAATGTAAAATTGAAAAAATTCGAATTCTAAAAGTGTGAGTTTAGCTACCCCACGATTGAAAAACCGAGCCCTAGCATTAAGTTCACTATCGAATTTATAATAACATTGGATAAAATAATTAGCAACTTAAACGATTAATTGCTCCACTTGAAATAATTTTTAAACATATTGAAATACCTTTCAATGTGAGAAATGTACAATTTTGACTTTTTCTTGCACCAATCAACATTTCTTTTTAAGCGTTTCATATGGAATGTACAACTAAAACAAAATTTTCCGATGAACAGTAAACTTTTTTAGGATATCTCGAGAGGAATTTAATGTTCCCATCTCATTTTTTCAAAGTTTATAAAAGGATTATTATTTTTAAGAAGTAGATACTTACCCTTTGCTATTACAATAATTTGAAATGTGTAGGTGTTCAAGGAATAAATCGGCTCTCTATTCTTTTAATTGGCCTCTAATAATAAAACACTGAAGGTGCAACACAATAACAATCAAGTGATGGAAAATAGTTTGCAGTATTTTCACACACTTCTGTCACTTTTTACACTGGTCATACCTAACAGTTTGTCATTTTTTTCCTTCATAATACTCTGGACGGTTAGAAAGATAGTATACATCATTTTTTATAAAAAAAGTCATTTTTTTGAGAAAACAGCACTTTATTCGGGATAGGCCATTATATGATAAAAATTCAACCACGCCATAATGTGAACTGCGATATTAGCGTCGCATATGTAACCTATGATCTTCACACATCTAACCACGCACCTAATCAGTGTTTCCAGACATACCATTTTCATGGTATTTATACCATTATTTTCTCATGTGTACCTGCACTTTTTTTAAGTAATAAAACTATTATTTAAAAATGTCAACCATTTTACACCAATATTAGCAAAAGTTGATAAAATAGTTAGATTTAGGTCGTCAGCCCCGACCTTGGTCAGTTCTTCCATTAAAAAAACAGTAAACTGAATTAAATTTTATACCGTGTACGTAGATCTTTATAAATCGGAACCTCGCATAAACAGCGCTAATTGTGCAAGCCCAAATAAATAATAGTCTTTTACTGTTTTCTGTTGTTTCTGTTGCGATGGTAAGGCCCGTTTCTTCAATGCTTAGTTAGCTAAATTAACCGTCAATTAGATCAATAGAAATTTTTTGAAAAGCATCATGATTTATTTATAATGAAATTTATAACCTATGTGAAAATCTCACACATCTGGCAAACACTACACCCCATGTAAAGATCAGTGTTATTGATAGTTCGCGTAACCTGTCTGCATTATCATTTACAAAAATGTGTTTAATACCGTTATTTATAGGTTCTTTGTGATTAAATCCAAGTTTTAAGTTACTATGTTACCGAAATTTATTATTTATAATTTGTTCCTTTGATGGTTCATTTTGTGAAAATTAGTGATTAACCATAGCAATTAATTTTATTATTTTATGCTTATGTTAAAGGCATATTTTCAAGTAGATGAAAATGCTAGACAAGCAAAACGGCTATGGAATGCTATCCAAACGTCAAGCCCATATGATATATTCATGCAGTAACTGTTGTATTAGGTAAGTAAACAAATCTGCTTTTTCGTTCTTTTAAAGTAAATGCGTCTTTTTAAAATGATTATTTTCAACTTTGATTCAATTTTTAGAAATGGACCATATTAAACTTAAACTATAAATTGGAGACAATAATAACAATTTAAAGTACACAGAAAAAATTTTGCATATTTTTAATATTTGGTGCTTACGTGACGAGTTCTGTTTATTTATAAAAAAAAGTGTCAGGATTACCTAATTTTACAAGGAAAAATAGATAAACAGTTACTTTTAACACCTTTTATTTTAAAAGCAAGCTGCAAGTGACAAGTGTCGCTTTCCACAAAGGACTAATCAATCGCGCCTTGGCCGCCTTGAAACTTATTTCTTATTTTCGACCAGTGCGTACAGATAACATGCTTTCTTAAAGAGAACACAATGTTTTATAAACTATTACATTTGTTTTGGTGCGACATCTACACTGATATTAAATAAGTCTAATATCGTCTCACAAAATGTCCGTGACAAAAGGGTAATAATTTTTTTAAAAATTCAAAATTTGCAATTCATGCAATGCATGCAATTATAGGATAATTGTGATGACGAACTCTGGCAGTGGCAACACTGCCTTCAGTTACGTCATTTCTGTGAACGGCGTTTACAAAGTTATCCAGTGACTATCAAAATGTGAGTGGCTGGAGGACGAAAAAATTATCAGAAATTAAAATTATTTTTTGTTCAAAGAAATTTTTTGACAGTGCCAATCAATTGTACACGACGAAATATATTGAGGGTTAAATATAACTACGCATTTAAAACTCACCCTGTATGATACCTGTTTTGTTTTATTCTTGACCCCCCCCCCCCAATATCTCTTTCTCCTTTTTAATATTCTTAAGGAAGTGCAGTGCTGTTTTACACCTGATATTTTGTTATTCAAATTGCCATTCAATGTCTTTTAGATATACGTTATTAACCTTAGTGCATTTTTATGTCGAGTTAATGGTGTACACCCACAGAACTATGCAATATGATAAAAAATACTTTGGTAACCTTAAGGTTTGAATAGTCACCCTGAATTTTGTAGTTTCTAGAATGAAATTTTATGATGACTAACTACAATAATTAACCCATAATATTTCACAAGTTTATTGGCATTGAAATTATTTGGCGTTCGTTATCAATATTTATAAGATAGTGGCATGGTTATTGACATTGAATGAATCTGATGCTAATCGAGGAAGTCAAAAACATATGGTGTGACATTGTCCATTACACTTTGCGTTTGTTTATTACATTTTTCGTGGAACTAATTATTAATAAATATTCTTTTTTACAAAGAGCGTATTTTGTATCCTTCTTTATAGCCCAGACCTAGATACATAATACATTTTTGCTTATCTCTGCGTTGTAAAATTTTAATGAAGAGATATCAACCTCACATGCCTTTGCCTGTTTATAAATTTTAAAAATATATAAAAATCGTTATTTGAATAATTCACATTCTGTTTCTATTTCGATTAAATTATGAATGACATTAATGCATAGGATTTTGTAGGGGTGGAGTGGAGAGTTCGCTAGGTAATTTATTACATAGCCTCGATTCTTCAACCGTGGGTTAACAAAAATCACACTTTTAGAATTTTTTTTTTTTAATTTTACATACATTTTTGAAGTGGTTATAGTAACAAATATGTTTTTGTTATTCAATTTTTTATGGAAACGTTTTAATTACGATCCTAGTTAAAAATAACGAACAATTAATTACAGTTACATCTTAGATGTGTTTATTATATTTTAATAGTATTTATTTTAAAGTCTTATTATTACATTCTAAAATCACAAATGAATAACAAATCCTACGTGTGTGAAATAAAAAAAAACAATTTATTTAAAATTTTGATTCACAAATACAATTTAACAGTAAACAAAATATACCGAGATTATGGCAACATGTTTTAAACCAAAAAAGTATCAAATAATTTAAAAATAGTTACTAACTTTCAACAGATATGACAATAATTAAAGTAGTTAACAAGTATAAAGAAAAATATAGTAATTATTAATTATTAAAAAGATATACAAACAAATATAGGAACTATTCAAGAATATAATTTAGCATAAGGCTAGCTGCCAGATAAACCTATTCATAATACAATAATTATAAGATTATATTTTTGAAAGTTCAAGGGAGAATTTTGCCAAATAAAGTTTAAATAAAACTTACTTGTTAACAGGTAGTCTAGGCAGCTTTCAAAACTCAAATCCCTGATTCGAGGAAATAAGTTACAGCTAAATGACTAGAAATTTCCACGTCTCAGGTTTCTCCAATAAAATAGCACTTGGGAATGACCAATATATTATACAAATTATACACGAAGAAAAATTCTACTTAAATTTTATTAGAAATAAATATGATTTAAAAATGAACAAACAAAGAATAGGATGAAAATGCAACGATATACACTGTGTCCAAGATAAGAATGCACAGCATTGGCATCTTGGAAATGGTAGGAGATACATGGTTAAATGGGGAAAAAGTTGCATAATTAGGATACTATCACAATGGTCTTAACCAATGTCAAAAATTATTTTTCGTTTTTGAATTATTTCGAAAAGAGTAAATTTTTGAAATTTGCTTTTAATTTTTTTTTCACGTTATTATCAAAAATATGAAAAAACAAACAAAACATCCTCATTGTAGTTTCTAATGAACTTTAACGTGGCAATGATATTTTCGCCCTCCGACGTTTCGTGATCGTGGAACCATCATCAATTTCTTTTTTTAAGTACGGACCTGGATTTTTTTTTACGGATTTTGAATGCATTCTTCATTCTAAATTCACCTATGTATTACACATAGAGCTTACAACATGTTTTTCTCTAGTTATAGTCGTTACTAGGATTTATGAAATGAATAAATAATAAATTTAATTTGAGGACTAGATACAAATACAATTTATCAGGTACTCGTCTATCTAGTACGTTAAATAATAATCAGTTAACAAAACAAATGGTTTAATACTGAATAAATTAATTACATATGTATTAACCTCAGTAACTGCACAGATATAAACAATCGATTTTATTAAAACCATAGATGTCAAACCTCTAATAAATGTTCAAAATGGGAACCGTTATTTTCTAAACAAAGATAGCATCTTCGTATACTAAAGTCTAAAACTCTAGTTAGCATTTCTGGAGTAATGCTGTTAAATGCTTCGGTAACAGGTGCCTCTAATTTTTGTTCATTTTCAAAATTATGCCTGTATACGAAGTTTTTGATATATCCCCACAGAAAAAAATCCAACGGTGTCATATCCGGAGAACGTGCTGGCCAAGATACTGTTGAATGAGTGCCATTCCATTTTTCTGGGAACCGATTGGATAAATATTCTCGAACAGCCCTTGAATTATGTGCTGGAGCACCATCTTGTTGGAACCAACAATTCTGGGAATCAGCGAGTGGTAAGTTGTCTAGGGCGTCTTCAAGATAAGTGTCAAGTAAGTTCTGATAACGTTGGGCAGTTGATGAGTCATGGTAAGTAAAAGAGCCTATAATTCTTGTATCAAAAATGGCAACCCACATATTAAAACCAAAGCGGTGTTGGTGTCTGGCTGGTTTGAACTAGTGTTGATTTTCTCGGGACCAATAATGTGTATTTTTTCGATTAAAAATACCATTATTAGTGACCATACTTTCGTCTGACCAAATTACTTTATGAGGAAAATTTTCATCATCCTGGCATTTCCTAGTATACCACTCACAGAATGTCTTGCATCTTTCTTCGTCGCCTGGCCTAAGCCCTTGACAAATTCTAAATTTATAAGGATGAAACCGATATTTTCGTAAAATAAAACTGGACGTGGATTTTGATATCCCAGTAGCTCGTTCAATTTCTCTAGTTGTTACACGTGGATTTTCAGTAACTGTCAACAATACACTGTTTACTTTCTCTTCGTTACATGGTTTTTGTCGAGACCGAATGGGTTTTCGGAAAGAACCGTGTTCTTTAAGATTTGACACTTCTAAAAATTGTTTTATCAGGCTGCCTTCTTTCTGGGTACCTATCGAGATACAAATTCTCAGCATCAACACAATTTCGGTGGCACAAAATGTAACATGTTACCATATCAAATTTTTCTTCATTCGAAAACGAATCCATTAGTATAAATATGTATAAAGACAACAAGATGAAACAATGACTATTTATGAATATGACAAATCGTTATAAACTCAAACAATCATTGTTTTTACCAGCCTACTTATCACTAAAAACAGGTAACTCAACGTCTGTAGCACATGAGCATATTTTTTTGCTTGACTTTTATATCTTTAAATATAATAATCTTTATTTTATTGGAAAAAATTTATTATAAAAAAAACCTGGGGGGGGGGGGGGGGGGGGCGGGGGGGGGGGGGGGGGGGGGGGGGGGGGGGGGGGGGGGGGGGGGGGGGGGGGGGGGGGGGGGAAAGAAAAAAAAGGGGGGGGGGGGGGGGCAAACCCCCAAACAGGGGGCCCCCCCGGGGGGGGGGGGGGGGGGGAAAAAAATTTGCCCCCCCCCCCCCCCCCCGGGGGGGGGGGGGGGGTTGGGGGGGGGGGGGGGGGGCGGGGGGTGGGGGTTTTGTCTTTTCCCCCAAAAAAAAAAAAAGGGAAAACAAGGGGGGGAATTTTTTTTGGCTTGACATCAGTTTAAATGGAATATTCTTTAATCGAAGTCGTGGTATTACATTTTGAATTTAGAATGTTCACATTTATGACAAATGTAGATTGATGAAAACGTGATCGGATTTGCCGATTTGCTTGCTCCTAATCAGTATTTAAAAATAAACGATTTAAAATTTATTGCTTGCCTTATTTTTCGTTGCTGAAGGCTGAAATAATTAATACATTTTATTTGCAACTTTCAAAGTAAAGGCCGTAGTACTACATAAATCCTAGTAACGACTATAACTAGAGAAAAACATGTTGTAAGCTCTATGTGTAATATATTGGTGAATTTAGAATGAAGAATGCATTCAAAATCCGTAAAAAAAAATCCAGGTCCGTATTTAAAAAAAAGAAGTTGATGATGGTTCCACGATCACGAAACGTCGGAGGGCGAAAATGTCATTGCCACGTTAAAGTTCATTAGAAAGTACGATGAGGATGTTTTATTTGTCTTTTCATATTTTCGATAATAACGTGGAAAAAAATTAAAAGCGAATTTCAAAAATTTACTGTTTTCGAAATAAATCAAAAAACGAAAAATAATTTTTGACATTGGTTAAGACCATTGTGATAGTATCCTAATTACGCAACTTTTTCCCCATTTAACCAAATTCGTATCTCCTACCATTTCCAAGATGCCCTTGCTATGCATTCTTATCTTGGACACAGTGTATAATAGTCTGACCTTTATCACAACTTAACAAAATTATTATCTAATTAAGTTGAACATTGTGTTTAATGAAAATACATGATTTTCTTACGTAAATTTAAAGAGACATTTCGAAATTCCACGATCTTTAAAAATGAAACAGAAATCTGAAATTTGTATCGATTCCATACGATCCTCGATTCACTCGTGGTATTGGCAAGATTTTTAAAGATATAGGTATGACAGAGGTTCATTCATCGCGAAATAAACTATAGAATAGAATTTAGCATAAAGCTAGGTGCAAGATAAATATATTCATAATACAATAATTATAAGATTATGTTCTTTGAAAATTCAAGGGAGAATTTTGCCAAAGAAAGTTTAAATAAAACTTATCTAGTAACAAGTAATCTAGGCAGCTTTCAAAACTCAAATATCCGTTTTGTACTGGTTCGAGGAAATAAGTTACAGCTAAATAAATGACTTCCGCTAGAAATTTCCTCGTCTCAGATTTCTCCAATAAAATAGCACTTGGGAATGAACAATATATTATACGAGTTGATCTTTAGTGTATTCCAAAATCAAAAACCTATATACAAATCCAAATTATAGTTCAAAAGAATACAGAGTGAGCTGGCGTATTGCTCAGATTTAATATCTAAAAACATCTAAAATAATAAACTAAATATAGATTTTTCATTTTCTTTCTTGGGGCCTACTACCATACGTGTGCGTTGTTTCACGCTTGACATATTTTACAAAAAGAAAAATAGATAACTTTGAAACAGGAAACAGATCCGTTTCCGAAACGTTAGAGAAATATATTATTTCTTTGTCTCATATTAGTTGTCAAAAAAACCACCTTCTGACTAATCTTTTGACGTAAAGTCGTAAGCGCAGAAACGTATTTTTCCAGTAGCATACTGGGTAACTAACTGTATTTTGTAGATAACCAAAAAATTAGTAATGTGGTAGTAAGGCCCAAGAACAATAAAAACCCCTTACAATTACTTGGGGTTCAGAACTTCCTCGCCGTAGTAAAACTCGACGTGTTTAAAAAAAGTCACAATTTGACGTTTCAAAAAAGTCACATTGGTGGAATGTCACTAATATATTTTTTAGACATTGGGACCGATTTTCCTCATCAACGAACTCAATCCCTTCCTTGACCTCTAGAATGTGTGTAGCAAATTTGAAAAATGTATCTCAAAAACTATAGCTGCTATCGCGAACCACAGGATAGAAAATTTTTTCTGTCTGAAATTTTGTGTATCGTCATAATTCGTCGAGATTCGTCCAGAAATGCAATAAAAATTGTCAAAATCTTTTTCACGAATACATAATTATCACTGAGTGGCGAGGAAGTAAAATTTAAGAATGCCTCAAATAACGGTTCAGACAATAAAATAGATATTTAAACGCGTCGTCGTGTAAAATGAAGAAGGAATCCCAGGTAACATTTTGAGCTATAATATTTGGCCCATATGCCCAATTAGTTGTGCAATGGTTGTAAAATGGTCGTTAAAATAATTTTAAAGACTGTAGGTCGTATGAAGTTCGTTATAAGGTTATACTCATGACTATCGAAACTCATTGTCGATTAATTGGACGCTAAAAGTGGTTGGTCTTGAAAATGTCATGTCGTTACGAGATCGTAAAGAAGTCGTTATCATCTACAATACAACACTTAACATGACTTGATTTTAGTTGTATAAGGGTCGTTCAAAAAATAATAGGACCTTGATACAAGATGGAATCTAAAATTGAAGGGAGTTGTAGAAGAGGTTATATTGATTTTGAATACGACCTCCATACGATCCATAAATGAAAATATGACGTCCGAAATTTGATAGCAGTAACAGAGGTTATATTAACATTCAAAACGAATTCGACAGGACTCATGAACAGAAACATGGCGCTTCAAAACCTGGTAGTCGTAACAGAGGTCCAATACGACTTCCATACGATTAGTGATATTCATCAATAAAAATATGACATAATTTTTGTTTTATAAATATTAGTCTATGAATAAAAAATACGAGAATGAACATATCTTACAAAGTTTAGAGATGAGTTCATCCTCATATTTTGACTTTTTTTCAGACCCCCCTAAGGCCAACCAAGCAGTTTTTAGAAAAATATGTGGTCAAAATAATATCCAACGATTCTTTTCTTTTTGGAACTAAAAACTCAATTTTTAGACAAATGTCTGCGTGTGGTCAAAATTTAATAATTCCGTTTCATTGCGTTAACCCCCCACTCATCAGAAGCGGCTCTGATGGCGCATAACCTCAACACCTTACACTTTCGAAGCACACTTGATATCAATGTACTTATCGTTTTTTTTTGCCCAAGTCATCATGCGATGTCATAAAGCCGGATGCAAATATAAAAATAAGACTCAAAGGTAGTTTAAAGCATGCAAAATGACAATATAGTCATATGAAATGACAGTTAAGTCACGTGAACGGTGTGAACATGCCATTGGGCAGTCAGTCATATGAATAAGACTCTACGACCGGCTTTAGAGTAATTTAAAAACAGTCTACAATAATGAAATTGCTAATGAGTTAGTAGTTAGTTTTCTTATTAGTACTCTATAGTTGTTTAAATAAATGTTACATGAAACATAATTTACATTTATACATTCAATATAGCTACGACTTTATATGATTGCTTGGTAGTTTCATATATAAATTTATAACTATTAGGTCGTAAGCAATCTCGGCCATACTTTTTGTTGGAAATTTGTCGTCCATGTTTAACAAGCAAAAATATAAAAACTTTACATTTAATTTGTAGGCTTATTACGTAGAAATTTTATTAGAAAATATATTTTTTTCGATATTTTCTGTTATGCTCTACAAATTTGTATATATTCTAATCCTTTGTAACTAATATTTAAAGAACGTTTACTTTTTACAATTTCTTTAATTTTCATTATTTGGAAGGCGAGTTGTATTTTTTCTGGGATCTGTGCCACGTTTACAATAAAAAAAATTCCGAACAGTTTTGGCATCGTAACATAGCTAGAAATCGATTTAAACATTTAGCATTTTCGTATAATAACACCACGTAAGTAATTAGTTTCATACTTAATGAGTTTTGATGTTTTATTTATCCTTACTGTAAACGAATACTTACATATAGGTAAAATATATACAATATATACTGACTCGTTACGTTCTTTTATCCTGTTTGATTGTTACGATCTTATAACGTCCTCTATACGACAATATCGCAATCAATTCTTAGGACCATTTGGTCGTATGAAAGTCCTAACAAAGGTCGTCACGACCCTGGAATGACTTCTTCATGATGTTAATTCACACGACCTAATGGTTCTACAAAGGTCGTATCCAATTAAGTCATATGAAAGTCATATGAAAAGTCGTGACAACCCTTTCCCAACCGTCCAAATTTGATCGTAAAAGAGTTGTAAAAAGTCGTCACGTCTAAAGCCAAGTCGTATATTAAGTCATGACGTCGTTACATTTCTTGTAAGACTGAAAATGTTATTTGGGATTATAATTTATTAATTTTTTCCAATAAATCCAATTTAATAATTGAAACTAATTAATAACTACTCTACTAGTTATCAAAATTAAGGCTAATTTATTTGAATCTATTTCGAAGAAACTAAAAACCAAAGCGTCATTTTTCACCAATTTGTACCTGGTTAGAATTTTTAAAATAAACGAAAAACTAACAAAATGTTTTTCATTAATGTTACCATTCAAATGTAATACAAGAGCAGTCATGTAAAATTGATAGGAATAATGTGCAAGCTTGATGAAAACATCTTCGACAGTAACACATTTTCTTGGGGAGTAAACGACACATGAAAACTCTTCGATAATTGATTATCTACTCGCTAGTAATAAAGTAATAGATACCAATAAGTAACTAATATAAGTGGGCCTCACTTAATTACTGGTTTAATATTTACTGTTATTCATCATGAAAACAAAGGATATCGGCTTTGTTTTATAGATTTATCTGGGGGTTTTTCCTGTGTATGATGGCCTAATGGACCTTAGACAGTTAAATATACATCAAGATTTATTTACAACATTTTTATATCTGTAGTTACCTACCTGTAGTTAAACATGAAACACGACTGCCTTCTACCTTTTATTCTTATCGATAAATGGTATAAAAGTATATTATTCCTTTTTTGGCAAATGTAATTCTGATACAGTATAGTTATAAATTATTCAGCATCCTTTTACTGGCAAATATTATAAATTAAGTATTTGTGCAATAGATAAATTATAAATAGAAACAAGAGTACCCAGATATTTTGTCACCCTGTAAAACTATAATGTAAATGTATTTAATAATTTTATAGTAAGAACAGAAATTATTCCATGATATCCAAATCTTTTGTATTGTTTAATATAAAACTCGTCAAAAACATTTTTTCTTTCCAAAAATTAAATTCATTAAAAACGATATAAACTATAAAGCAAATAATTGAAATCGTAATCTCTAATCTATCGTAATTTTAGATACATATCAGACAAAACGCCAACATTGTTTACAATTTGCTTTATTTGAATTTACCGCTCATTATATTACTCAAAATGTCAGCCTCCATGTGATTTCGCCTTGCGCATATACCAAGCTTATTCTATATATTGTATTTTTCTATGGTCTAACTCGATGTGAAAAGTAAAACAACTGGTTTTGAAGTTAGTAGTTGGATAGGGAAACCCAATCCAGGGATACACAGCAGTCTCGCCCATCGTCTAACAGCTTGGATGTTAACTTAAAACGTAAAAGCTATGCAATCTTAATCAAATGGGCCAGCTTTAATATGAAACAATTGCTATATAGATATAAAAATGTGAAAAAATATGCAAGTTCATTTTTACGCTGGCAATATTTATTAGCATTTTGGGAACTAACATTCGGAAGGGAATGATTTATGAATATTTAAAATAATTAATAATATTTAAAAAAATCTGTTTCTAAAATTAACGAGATAATATAAATATGGCATAATTCATATTTTTGCGCAAATTAAGCATTTAAACAATGTTATTTTCTCTGGGAAACCCCCTTTTAGCAACTATTTTAGCTGTCTGATCGAGCTGTTATCTCAGAATCATGATATCAAATTTCCATGGACGCTTTCGTCAGAGTCCATGAAACATGCTTGATTTATAGTGGCAATAAAAATAGAATATTTAAAAATTGCAAAATGAAAGATATTGTTTTATAATTACCAACTAATAGTATTGATAAATTTTATGTAGGCAGTAAAAAAAAATAACTACTAAATATGAGCGGGATATCCTGTTGAAGTTCGTCTATTGTTATTTTGGATAACTAATGATGCCATAAAAACTGATATTTAAATATTTGGCAAACCTTGTATTTTTGCGATTTTATTGTCAGGTAGGAATTTTATATGGCGCCTGTTATTTAACAATATATCCTACTAATTAGCAAAATATGTACGCAAAAATTTATTTGTGAACCTGACGACTCTCAAGCTTGATTTGTTTATTATTATTAACAACATATTTTTCATATAATACGCGTAAGAACTCATTTTATTGTACACATGAATTGAATACATGTCAATGTGAAGTTTGTTTAAATGTTAATATATTAATAATTTTGGATTATACTTCTATGGGATGTTTTATTAATAATTAATAAATGTTGATTATTATGAAATTTTTTTCTTGTGAAATAACTCAAGGTTGTTGATTGTTTCTTAAACATTTTAATTCGTACATAGCATTTATTTATATAGATATATAGGATATATATATATATATATATATATATATATATATATATATATATATATATATATATATATATATATATATATATATAATATATATATTCTATTTAATAAATGTTAAACAAAATTTTACAAATTTGTCGAAAAAAAAGTAAAATATGCTAGATACTTATTTTTTAAACATTATTTTGCAAATATTTTTTTTATCATATGTAATATCATAACATAATACCTACTGCTTATTATTGTTGTTGTTATTTAATATCTATAAGAAGAAAACATCATTTTCCCGTCTGTATTTTTTAGTCTCTCGTTGATTAGGAAGTCAAGAAATTACGCAAATTTTGATGTGAAATTTTGACGTTTTCATTTTGAGAAAAGGGAATTATAATTAGGTATTTCTAAATTATTATTTTTTTTATTAAGTATTATTATAATTTTTTTTTAAATCTGCACCTGACGTTTTATAGATAACATAAAATTATCCGTTAAAAATGTGTTTAGTAAAATGCTTAAAAAATTTTTAGCTACGAATGAATGTTAAAAATATTTCTTTTGCAACACAATGTATTTCGTTGAACCTATTACGTAGGTACGTTATCCTTTTACTTTATGTGCGGGTATCGGAGATTTTAGTATAATATACCTCATATGTCATGTTTCTCTATTGATGCTTCTAGCAACATCTGCTAGCATATTTTGTTTCTACAAACTACTAAAATAAATATAGTTCTACAAAAACCTTGAAAATTACGCCTCTTCAACATTAAACTGATTTTGAAAAACAATTATTAATATAAATTGTATACAATAATGAAGAAAAAATACTAATTTTGAAAAAAGCTTGGTTTCTTGTTATTCGAAAACTGCTGGCACAAAGCGCCCCACGCTTTTTTCACAATCCAATACTAGTCACATTTCTCAGTTCATTATTGTTATTTCAGTTTATATTAATAATTATTTTTCACTTTTTAGTTTGATGTGCTTTAAAAGAGTGTTTTTTAGTTTTTTTAAACTATATTTATTTTTCTACTTTTTTAGTTTGATGTGCTATGAAAGAGTGTTTTGTAGTTTTTTTAAACTATATTTATATTGCTTATTGATGCTGATATTATAACATATTACGATCCAACAGATATTTCTGAAAAAAAAATTTTTTTTATTTCAGCCATGGAATTTGAACTCACGCCCGAGGAGTCCGTCGTTTCGCGTCGACTAAGACTTGCCCGCTCTGCCAACTACCGAACTGAGAATCACGGAATATACTTACAATATTAAGCCTCTTGCTCTCACGCAGAGGATACGTGAGGAAAGGACTGGCGATCCTAATCAGGATAATGATATAAACTTATCAAATTATTGTATTGTTACCGGTACTTCGTAAATGTACAAAGTTTCAATTAAATCTGTCCGTTTAAAGTGGGTCAAAATCGAGTCCAAAGAGTCGGTTACAAACAAACAAACAAACAAACATACAAGTGAAGCTAATAAAAGCGTGTTAATATGCTTTAATTCTACGAATTTAACCTTGAAATTACGCCTCTTCAACTTTCAATGATTTTGAAAAACATGTAAATAAAAGTTGTGTACAAAATTGTAAAATGATTCAAATTTCATAAAAACTTGTTTATTTTTATTCACTCCGGGCAAAGAGAAAACCTATTGCAGTTACGATCCAGTCGAGGCCACACTTCTCAAATAATTTTGTTATTTCAGCAGAATGTATTAATTATTTCAATACATTCAAATGATTCATGTTAAAATAAGAATTGGTTAGCATATTTGTCATCAATTTTAGTATATTAAACATACGATAAGTGGCCTGCCTCAAGGATCAGTATTGAGGCCTATTCTCGTTTCTTCGATACATATATGACATACCAAATTGATAAACTTTCAGTATTACATGAATTAGACTTTAATAATAATTATCATTAATTTAACCACTTAAAAACTAAAATAAACGAAAGTAAATAGGAAAGCTGATATTCTTATTTTACGTGAAATCACAAAATATAGATATGAATCATGATGAAAATGTTATATTATTATTTATGAAATTTTACTGTCTTGTTTTGCTATTTAATATTTTATAATTTATTTATATACCGTTAATGATGTATCCTTATATACCGATTATTATAATATTTTTCTTTTTTATAGGTAAGACATTTTGGATTAAAAATAAGATTTACATCCTCGACTCAGGTTGGTAAGATCCATTATATGGGCATTTTTCATTATTAGTAAACGAATTCGAAATATTTTATTAGAAATGAAATTTTATTCGTTCTTAATTATGTCTAGTTTTTTAGAAAAAAATTAGTTTTATTTATTTAAAAAAAAATTATTAAAAAAAATTTTTGTTAAAATAGATTATATTTTAATGGATAGGTAAACTTTAAAATGAATTTTTAAAATTTAATTAAAAATTCATAAATTTGTAACATTAGAAATTTTCATTTTTTAAATAATGTTATAATTAATTTATAAAAATATAAAATTTTTCAATTATTTTAAATATAATATAAAAATTAAAATTTTAATATAAAAATATTATGATGATAAAATTAGTATTATTAATAATTTAAACATAATTTTTGTATAAAGGTTGAATTAAGGAATTCTGCAAATAAGTTTTTCACCGGTTTATTAAAATCATATCTTTATGAAAATAATTTAAAGTCTAACCTGCCCACTGAATAAATATAAATGGCCGCGGTAGCAAGGGTAGCATAATCATTAGTTTTTTAATTAATTAATTTGCAGGTTATGACAAATGTTATTTCCATTTTATGAAACAAAAACAACTGATCATGAGCTACAAATACGATTGAAAAGCCAACATTTTCAAGAGATAATTTTGTTTTTAATTACTCATATTTTTAAGGTAATTAACTAAGAATAATTCGAATACACTGTGTCGAAGGATTGTTGTCGGAACTGCAAATGAACAAATATTTTTAAGTTGAATGTTCGTATTCTAGAAACTGCCCCTTCCTGATCTCAAACTAAGATTTTGAGAGAAATAGTGAAAAAAATTAACAAAAGCAAACTACTCTTATTTATAATCACTGAATCTAAATTTTTTATCAAAAAAAAATTATATGTGCTTGCTACTTAAATAGCCCTAGATAGATTACGAATTTTAGTAAAAATAGTAATAAAATAAAAGTAGGCCATTTTGGTTTAAATTTAGATTAGAACATTCCATAGAGACAGTGTATATTAATTCCGGTTTAGTTGGAAATTACGTCACACTTGCTTAGTTCTTAAAAGTCAAAAAAGCTTTTTAGAGATGAATAGAGAATTCTTTTTCGAATTCTTTATATAATAATATGTGATCATTTTAAGTGCGTCACTCAATTTAATTGCTTGATTTTTCACCTAGGAAAAAAATTCCAAACTGTCCGTATGTATTTTTTCTGAGGAATCTAAATTCGAAGAAAGAAACCAATTGAACGTTAAATAAAATAGTTAATGGCCGAAAAACTAGATGATGCAAAAAATTAACACTCTTTGTATTAATGCTAAAATAAACATGTGATATACCACTGATTGTAATTACATATCACATTCACATTTCACTTCCGGTTTAACCGGATATTACTTCAACTTTTTTATTTTAAGTGATACACTGTATATTCAGCTCAATTTTAATAAACTTTTTTTCTGAATTCAGCAATATATTATATGTTATCATTAACTTTCATATCTAATTAGATATTGGGGTTTAAGATTAAAGTAACCCAAATACACTATTAGACTCGATTTCATGCAAAACCTGTGTTTAATGTAGCAGACAGTGATGGAATCATGGAAAACTGGTAGGCGACAAAGACAGTTGCTCTGCGCTACTATTCGCCGGGCACCCTTGATGGCAACGAAACAGTTATAAACGAGGTCAATGAAGAAATAATAAATATTCTAACTCTCCCGCATGTTTAAGCTCTTATTCTCTTAGCTTTTACAGCATTAAACGCAAGTTTTGCATGAAATCGAGTCCATAGTATATACTGTCGAATTAGCAAACAGATGCTTTGTCTGAATCTGAAAACGTTTATTTGATTTCTGAAGGAATATGCAAGTGTGAAATTATTTCCGTCTATACCGAAAATAAGAAATGATTGTATCATGTATCAAATTATGCTAATAAACCACTTCAGAATAATTAAAAACAACATTTGTTTTTTGAAAATTTAGTTTTTTTTTATTATATTTGTTCAATTGTTTTTCTTGTCTCACCAGGAACTGCATCGATCAATATAGGGAAAAGTACGCACCAGAAAATTTAGAAAATTTAGGGAGCTACTAACGGCAGTGTGACCAACCCAACTAAACCGGAAGTCGATACCAACTTTGCTTATTTTAAATAGAATACCCTATATGTTTTAGGGTTTTCCAAAAGAGCATAGAATTCTGAGTCAAAAACATGTAAGATACCCTATGCCTAAACCCAGCCGTTTCAGGGATATTTGACATTAAAAAAAAATTGACAGGTGTAATGGTGTACAATCAACCTTTATAACATTCTTCGTGTAAAAGATGCTCATTTGCTTTTTGGCATGCAGAAAGATCATAAGGTGAGCTACGTTCTACAATTTAAAGAAATTCAATAGTGTTCCATTTTTGCCGTTACATTTTGTAAATTTTAAACCGCGAAAACTTGCTTAAGTCAAATGGAACACCCTGTATTTTTTACATCATATTATGTATAATTAAATTCTTTTTTTCTGACATAAGCATTGTGGCGGTTTAAGTTAAAACTTTTTGAAATATTTGCAATTTTCTTAGAAATTCAAGAATTTTTTTTTTTTCAAATTAGCCATGATTAGAAACAATCACTAATGTTAGTCATTCTCTTATGTCAAAAAATGCCACCGCGTTTAAAAGAACGTGTAGTACATTTGTTACTAGATAACTAGATATCCACAAAAACAGAAAATAACACTTAACACTGTAAGATGCCTATTATTTGGATTGAAGACACTGCATAAAATAAAATAGCTAAGATAAAATCAACTAAAAACCTGATTCGATTTTAATTTAATAATTGTTCAAAATTCCGCCCTCGAACCTCCACACATTTTTCTCACCGTCAGATTAGTTCTTCATGGGTAGCTCCTCTAATTGAACCCTGTGATAAGTTTCGAAATGCATTTCTTACTCTCTGCATACAATCTTCAATAATTGTTAATGGGCTCTAATAAACTTTATTTTTAATAGTTTCCCAAATAAAGCAATCTAAAAATAATAAATCGGGCGAGCGAGGAGGCCATAGAAAAGGTCCATTATTGGCGATCCATTGATCGTAAAAAGTTTCTTGTAAAAAATTGTTTATCGAATACGCGTTATGTGGGGGAGCACCGTCGTGCTGATAAAAAAATGTTTCTATGTTCGGCGAGAGGTAAATTTTCTAAATAAAATTAACTATACATAGTAGAAGAAAAAATCTTTATATCTCACTGTTTAAATTTTCCTGATAAAATTCTAATGCCACCACTATCGTTTCTTCTGACACAGTAAACATTAAACTACCAACTTTCTTGAAAATTTCGCTCACTGAACACATGAGGATTCGAGTCACTCCAATAATGCGAATTGTGTCGATTGAAAAGTCCAATTTTGGTAAATTTAGCTTCATCTAACCATATAATATTTCCCAAATAAGAATCGTCGTTATTAGAATAAATTCACAAAAATTTTCTCTTAGGAAATCTGTTTCTTTTAATCGTTGAACCATTTGGAACGAAAACGGGTTAAACTTAGGTTTAATTAAGATTCTGTGAACTGAATCCTTGCATGGTCCCGATTCCAGAGCAGCTTGTCTTAATGAGATAATTGGAAATGCATGAAAATATCCCATAATTGCTATTTCTACGTTTTCGACAAAGCCATAGTTATTAAAATTATCCAGTATGCGTTTTACAGTGTTTGGTGACGGTTTTCGTTTTTGTGGATAACGAGTAGCAAATGTACTACAAGTTCTTGATTTTACTTTATCACATTCTCCATAAATAATAAACAAATTGAAAAAGTCTTCGTTAAACACGGTGGCATTTTTTAACATAAGAGAATGACTGACATTACTGATTGTTTGTAATCATGGCTAATTTGATAAAATTTTTACTAAAAATTCTTGAATTTCTAAGAAAATCGCAAATATTTCAAGAAGTTATAACTTAAACCTCCACAATGCTTATATCAGAAAAAAAGAATTTAATTATACACAACTTGATGTAAAAAAATACAGGGTGTTCCATTTGACTTAAGCAAGTTTTCGCAGTTTGATGTTTACAAAATGTAACGTCAAAAATGGAACACTTGGTATACTATTATTGTCCTTATGGTCTTTCTGCATGCCAAAAAGGCAAATGAGTATCTTTTACACGAAGAAAGTTATAAAGGTTATTGTAAACCATTACACTTGTCAAAAATTTTTTTAAATGTCAAAAATCTCTGAAACGACTGGGTTTAGGCATAGGGTATCCATGTTTTTGACTCGAATTTTATGCACCTTTCGGAAACCCTAACATATATAGGGTATTCCATTTAAAATAAGCCAGTTGGTATCGACTTCCTGTATAACCGGAAGTGCCAGATGCTTGTAATTATTTTAGTTGGATTGGCCACACTGCCGTTAGTAGCTCCCGAAATTTTCAAAATTTTCTGGTGCGTACTTTTCCATATATCGATCGATGCAGTTCCTGGTGAGACACCCTGTATTATAGGAAAAAAATGTGACATTCGCCTTGAATTTTTTCTTCCTCAAAAAAAAGAAGCAGAAAATCCAGTGATCCACCTAAAACGATCACTCTGTACATTCCGGTGGAAAATAAAAATAGTGATTACTGATTAGACCATCGGCAGTTGTCATTGACGGCTCCTCAGGTGCGGTCGCAATAGAATTTCAATTTGAAATGAAACGGCATAGTTCACACAGCAATCGCCTTATTTTTAAAACAACCTTACTGCATTCTCGGCATAGGTCACGGTCCAACCAGCGGAAAATTTCATTATTTTGTAACCATCCATAAGTACTCTATTATTATTAACTTAACTTATTGAAACGCTGCCACATTGATTTATTGTGATTATAATAAATAAATTGACAAGTAACTACAATATTAAATTGCGAAGTGGTTTTTAGTCTGACCGTATTTTGTTTCAGCATATCAAATTTCTTGCATTATAATAGTAGTATTTGATATAGAGATATTGTTTTTATGGTGTAAAGTAGAATTAGCAATAATAATATTCTCAGTCAATATCTCATCGGCACGAGATGTCATCTTTTAGGTAATTTATTTCCTAAGCAGTTAGAAAATTATTTTTTCCGTAACCGTCAGGAAAGTTAACTCTTTTTGGTCAAATTTTGAGTGGAAAATACATATTTACAGGTCTAGTCGGTAAAGTGATATGGGATCGGTATAATATAGTGTACAAGTGTCGAAAATAGCACATTTCACACGAGTGTGACAGTTTGGTCATAAGTCAGACCAGTATGAAAAGTACTTTTCATACGTGTTGCACACTACTTTTTCTACAACTGCATCAAATATATAGTGTGTCCAGTATAGTATGCAACAATGGGGAAATTTATTACCTATCGATTTCTGAGAAAATTTAATTCTTGACAAAAGTTAGTGATTGATATCAAACTTTCTTTGGACACATTAGATTGGGCTTGTGATATACAGGGTGCGAAAAAATTAAGAAAGATTAAGTGCGATTATCAAAAAAACTCATAGTACAACAAACTCATCCATATTGAAAATTTTTATCGTCATCGTTCGTTTCGAAATACTCTAAATCAACGACCTAACAAGCTTATCACCTTACAAGTTTAACAGTATATATAAACACGTATGATGAATCTAACGGTAAAAACCGCATAGTTGACGACTCTTAGTTTTCAAGAGAAAAAAAATTATAAATTCTAAATCTGTCAAACTTTATATTATTTTCATGTAAAAACATATTGTTTCTCTTAAACTATGCATCTCGGAACAAAACTAACATTATCACGGTATTCAGCAGGTCAAAATATATAAATTTCGATCAAATTACTGAAAGGATCAAATGGACAAATATATGTACAGGGTGTTTCAGAATTAACTGGACAAATTTAAGATCTGAATTCAGGCGTTTATGCATTTTCCATTTTATTAAATACTGCAATTTCCCAAATAACGATGTCGATCGAGATATTTTATTATTTTATTCAAGAACTGTCAGTTCTATGAAAAAAATAAAAAGGACAAAAAAAGTTTCTGAATGAATCCAGCTTTTCGAAACGCATTTTTGTATGATAAAATTTGGGTTCATTAAAAAGTTCGAATAAAAAATAAAATGGGAGTTGCTGATACATCCATTTTATGGATAACGAATGATTGAAAAAATATCCTTTAGAAGTGTTCCTATTAGTAGAAAATCTCTACCAAAATTCGTTTTTTATCTTTTTCCAAATTTGAGAAAAAAATTAGAAACCTAATTTTAACCCCCAACTTTAGAGAGGCATAACTCTAGGGTTTGTCGGTTTGTAGTTATCGGTCTTTGAAAAGAAAAAAAAAGATACAATTTCGGGAAAAAGAATTAAACATTTTTATTGCATTTCTGGACGAATCTCGACGAATTATAATGAAAAACATAACTTTATGAAAAAAAATCTGTTTGCATGTCTGTAGTACCGCGATAGCAGCCGCAGTTTTTGAGGTAAAGCTTTCAAATTTGGTACAGATGGTACATATTTGGCCAAAGACAATGATAAATTCGGTAATGAGCAAAATTGGCCAGCAAGGAGTTCAACGGTATCCAAACTTTTTTGTATTTGTCTTTACAAAAAAATATATTCTTGATGAGAGATTATGAATCATGTCTACTATACCAAGCCAATAAAATATATTTTCCAAGTACTTTAAGCTGTTGTAAACTGAAATTTTTTACACATTTGACCTCATAAAATGGGGTTAGGATAAATTTAGTAGTTTGACATTTGAAATGTCTAATTTAGTTGCAAAAATGTCAATGTCAATAAGAAGAAATTATTAAAATATATAACATGAATTATTATTGACAGTATCAAATGAAGCTGATAATTAATTATTTAAAAATTGTGATGAAACATTTCAAAGTACGCTATTAAAATTTAATTGAAGTGAAGAATTAAATAGAATGATTTTTTTTAGATCGGGATGATATATACTGGTATAAGAGAGTTATGTGCTGGCCACATCAGATATTTTAATTTCCGAATAGATACAGTTAATTTTCATTCTGTAGTTAATTACTTTCAAGTGTGTTTGAAACGTATTTTTTGGAATTTTTGTACAAACATGGAAGCAAGCCGTCGCATATCACAACCACGTTATTAGTAGGCTTTCGAATCGGTTTTTTTAAACTGATTCTGTACAAGAACCGTCCAGAAGTGGTCGACCCGATTGTTATTATTATTATTATTATAACCCGCTAAGGAGGAACGCGAGTGGGGTTCGAAGCGCTCGGGGGGGCGCGACGAATTTTTTACGTAAATGGGGTGCGTTTGCGCACGTTTTGCCCTTATAAAGTTACATGGTTCGTCCGCCCGTTTTCGCGGGGGGGGGGGGTGAATTTTGAAATAATCGTTTTTTCGAAAAAGTGCTCGCCCCGAGTACCGTATGGGACGACGAGACGAGTACGACGCCGTCGAGATCGCCTCGATAGCTCTTCCCGTCGCCGAGATATAAGCCCCGGAAAATTTTCCTTCCCCCTCGCCCCCCAGTGAGCAACAAGAGTAGCCTACACCGAGCCTCCGAGCCCCGTTTCGACCCCGGGGGAGGCCATGGGGGGCGACACGAGAATTTTGGAAATCGTGTTTTTGATACATTCGCGCACGGCGCGTCGTTCTACGTCGCGAACGACGCAAAAAAGTCTTATGCCCGGTTTCGCTCCGACGCGTCGTTACGGCGCGGCGGTCGTCGGCGCACCGAAAATTTTCGATCGTCCGAAAAAAATAGTAAATATGCGGATTAAGGAACGCGCTTCCGTGGGGGGCCGTCGTTGGACGAGAGGTTTTTGGAAAAAATCGAGGGGGACGTGGGGGGACGGGGGGCGAATTTCGAATATCGCATTTTCGGCCAAATCGCGTACGGAGGGTCATTCTACGTCGCGAATGACGCAAAAAAAGTCTTATGACTGATTTCGATCCGACGCGTCGTAACGGCGCGGCGATCGTCGACGCGCCGAAAACGTTCGATCGTCCGAAAAAAATAGTAAATATGCGGATTAAGGAACGCGCTTCCCGTGGGGCGCCGTCGTTGGGCGACAGGTTTTTGGAAAAAAATCGAGGACGGACTGGGGGGTCGGGGAGGGGGGACTAATTCCGAATATCGCATTTTCGGCAAAATCGCGTACGGAGGGTCATTCTACGTCGCGAACGACGCAAAAAAGTCTTATGGCTGATTTCGATCCGACGCGTCGTAACGGCGCGGCGATCGTCGACGCGCCGAAAACGTTCGATCGTCCGAAAAAAATAGTAAATATGCGGATTAAGGAACGCGCTTCCGTGGGGGGCCGTCGCTGGGCGAGCGGTTTTTGGAAAAAATCGAGGGGGAAGGGGGGGGTCGGAGAGGGGGGCTAATTCCGAATATCGCATTTTCGGCAAAATCGCGTACGGAGTGTCATTCTACGTCTCGAACGACGCAAAAAAGTCTCATGGCCGAATTCGATCCGACGCGTCGTAACGGCGCGGCGGTCGTCGACGCGCCGAAAATTTTTGATCGTCCGAAATTTTCAATTTAAAAAGGAATATATTGTGTCCTTTAATCGTGTAGCAATATTTATATTTTTCGGTAGTTATTAATATAGTTTTTAACGAAAAAAAAAAACAGAGTGTGTAGGAGCGAACCATCGATCCATTGATTGTAAAGCCAATGCTTTACCCCCTAGACCATCAACCACTTACTTATTGTTCTTAGTATAGACAGCGTTTTCTATTTATTGGATAATTTGGTTACAAGGAATTTGGGTAAAAAGAAGTAACAAATGTACGTCATTTATTTTTTGGCCAATAAGCTATAATACATTTAATTATGAACGAATACATTATTTATTTTGCGTCTGAAATTTTTTCCGCAACTACGTACAAAATGTTTTGCATTGTAAAAGTTTCAGATATTAATGATTGCATTAATCAAAATGTAGATATTAATTAAAGTACATTGAAAAAAAAAATTAAATAAAATTGAAAATTTAAAGAATCGAAGCGAATGTAATAATTACGTTACAATTATTCGCAAGTGTGAGACAGGAAAAAAAATTGGCAATTACAAATGCAAGTGTGAATAAAAAAAAACATGTTTGTTTTAAAATGTACAATAATGAAAACGTTAAGTTCTTTAAATATGCAAGAAACAGAAAATTGCTAAAGACAACAAATGAACTGTATAAATAGAATTGTAGAAAAAAAAGATTTAAATTAATTTTTTTCACTGTTCCACTGATGTTTCTTTTAATTAGCAGGTTTTGAAGGCAACTATTACATTTCTGTTATTATCTAAATTTTCACGTTTATTTAATTAATATTTACATTTTCAATAATTACTTTTTAACGAAAAAAAAAAACGGAGTGTGTAGGCATCGAACCATCGATCTTTTGATTGTAAAGCCAGTGCTTTACCCGTTAGACCATCAACCATTTACTAATTGTTGTTAGTATAGACAGCGTTTTCTATTTATTGGATAATTTGGTTACAAGGAATTTGGGTAAAAAGAATTTCAAACGGTCGCGAAATATGGTAAATATGCAAATTAAGGAACGCGCTTTCGTGGGGGGGCCGTCGTTCGGCAGGGGGGTTCTCGGAAAAAAAATCGAGGGGGGGGTCGGGGCGTCGGGGAGGGGGCTATTTTTGGAAAACGCCTTTTCTGCAAATTCGCTCACGGCTTGTCGTTGTACGTCACGAACGACGCAAAAGCGTTTTATGACCGAATTCGATCCGACGCGTCGTAACGGCGCGGCGGCCGTCGGCGCGCCGAAAATTTTTGATCGGCCGAAAAAAAATAGTAAATATGCAGATTAAGGAACGCGCTTCCGTGGGCGGGCATTACTCGATGGGGAGTTTTCGTGAAAAAATTGGAGGGGGGTGGAGGGTCAGGTAGGGGGGGCTAATTTCGGAACTCGCCTTTTCGGCAAAATCGTGTACGGCGTGTCGTTCCACGTCGCGAAATACGCAAAAAAGTCTTAAGACCAAATTCGATCCGACGCGTCGTAACGGCGTGGCAGCCATCGACACGCAGAAAATTTTCTATCGTCCGAAAAAAATACTTCGTCGGCAGATTAAGGAGAGCGCTTCCGTGGGCGGGTATTATTCGACGAGAGGTTTTCTGGAAAAAAACTAGGGGGGATTGGGGAGTCGGGGGAGGGGGGGCCTAATTTTTTTAAACCGCCTGCTCGGAAAATTAGCGGGCGGCGTGTCGTTCTACGTCGCGATCGACGCAAGAAAGTCTTATGATCGAAATCGATCCGACGCGTCGTAACGGTGTGGCGGCCATCGACGCGCCGAAAAGTTTCGAGCGTCCGAAAAAAATACTTTCTTGGCAGATTAAGGACCGCGCTCCCGTGGGCAGAAGTTATTCGTGGAGGGATTTCCGTAAAAAAATGGTGGGGGGGCGGAGGGGGCTAATTTCGGAACGCGCCTTTTCGGCAAAAACGCGGGGAGCGCGTCGTTCTTCGTAGCGAACGACGCAAAAAAGTCTTATGACCGAATTCGATCCGACGTATCGTAACGGCGTGGCTGCCTTCGACGCGCCGAACATTTTCGATCGTCCGAAAATATATTTCGTCGGCAGATTAAGGACCGCGCTCCCGTGGGTAGGTAGTATTCGAGGAGAGGTTTACGTGAAAAAATTGGAGGGGGAGTGGGGGGTCTGAGAGGGGGAGATAATTTCGGAACGCGCCGTTTCGGCAAAATCGCGGGGTGCGTGTCGTTCTGCGTCGCGAACGACGCAAAAAAAGTCTTATGACCGAATCCGATCCGACGCATCGTAACGGCGTGGCGGCCGTCGGCGCGCCGAAAATTTTCGATCGACCGAAAAAAATAGTAAATACGCAGATGAAGAAACGAGCTTCCGTGGAGGGCCGTCGTTCGACGTGAGGTTTTTGAGAAAGATTTCGAGGGGGGTGGGGGTCGAGGAGGGGGGCTGCTTTTGGAAAACGCCTTTTCGGCAAATTCGCGCGCGGTGTGTCGTTCTACCATGCGAACGACGCAAAAAAGTCTTATGACCGAATTCGATCCGACGCGTCGTTACGGCGACAGAGGAGGATTCCTAGCACAGCGCCAAGGGTGCGCGTAGCGCACGCTTAACATATACACATATCAGAATTGGATACGAGGGTTAGCCGTTCAGGTCCTCATACTGTTCACCCGCATATACTGTTCACCCGCATATACTGTTCACCCGCATATACTGTTCACCCGTTCTCACTTGTTATCTTCGATAATTATCTTTATCTTCGATAACAGTGAGATGGAATCCTATCCTTTACGCTTCTGAAATAATAAGCACCTTACGTGCGGCACATGGGATTACAGTAAATGTCCAATCAGTACGAAGTAGATTCAGGGGAGTTTGACCTGTCAAGTCATCCTTCATATCGAGCCTCTCGGTTAAGTCCAACTGACCATACAGCCTGTTTAAGGTGGGCAAGGGATCATCAAAACTGGGACATGGAATGGGGTTTAATTTTATTCAGCGATGAGTCGCGTTTCGACTTGCACACCGATGTCAGACATCTACGAATTTGGAAAATGTCATGGGAGAAATGCAGCCAAAGGTTTATCCAACCCAAAGTAGCTTTTAGAGGAGGCAGTGTTATGGTATGGGGAGGGGAGTATGTGTTGGAAGACACATCAATCTGTACATCTGTAGGAGAACAATGATTGGACAAATGTATGCCAGTGATATTGCCAGTAACATTGTGACCAGTTTTCAAGCTGCTGTTGACGGAAATTTTTATTTTTATTGAAGATAATGCTCGCCCCCATCTGACTCAGCAAGTATTCAACGTCCTTGAAACTCATGGAATTGATGACGATCCTCTTCCACCTGGTTCTCCTGACTTGAATCCCATTGAATATGTGTGGGATTAATTGGGTATGGCACTTCGACCGAAATCACCATATTGAAAATCCATTTAGTTGTATTTTTGGAAATAAGGATAGCTTGGTGATAATTTCTTTCAACCAATCTGCGCTAAGCAATTCGCTCAAATCTGCCATACGGTTTTCGATTGAACATTTAATGCTACTTTCTTTTAATATATTATGTCTATGGTTATTAGTTCTTAATCAATAACCATAAAGTAAAAGAAAGAACGCGTGGAAACAATGTAGGTAGTATGGCATTATAAATCTATAAGACATGGAAAGTATGAATACAAAAACATGGCATACAGAGCGACCTGAGTCAACGCGAACAACTTTAGCTGATATAGTTTTTGACGACTTTGATGTTCATCACAAATATTTTGTATTAAGTAAAATTGTAACCGAAAATATTAGAAATCATTGATATGTTTTCGGTAATAAGAAATTAAATTTTTGATATTTCGTAACACTTGATTTTAAACATCCTTACAATCATTTAACTTTCTTCTTAGAAACAAGAAATTGTATGGCATTGGACGTTTGTAGCTGAGAGAGTTATGAGTTGGAGTATTGCGAGCATGATCCTAGAAACGCGCGTGCTTGATTGAATACGGAATGAAAGCTGATAGTAATGTTTAATAATATTGTTCAATATTTATTTAAATTTAGAAACAAGGTCGACTGTACAGGTATTATATGAGTATTTTGTAAAGGTGCAATTGTTTGATTGATATTAGCATTAATGATGATAAGTAATTCCGCATGCTTCTGAGGTATTAAATATTAATCACTTACATGCTTGATCCTGCGAACTGAATAGTAGTTTATATAGTGCTTTATATTCATAAGGTAATTAATATAATTAGATGAATTTCTGATATTTTTTTTATATATGTAAGTACTACGCCGCTTATATGTATAAAATGGATGTTAACGGAAGAGATTTCATCTATTATAAAAAATATGAGCACCTGCAACCAATTACAAAAATTATGCGAGGTCCTAAAGAAATATGCAGACATTAAAACATCATTAGAATATAAGATATTATTTCTCACAAAGAACCCGGACATTCTGGCTTGCAATTTGATGTTGCAGACAACGACTAGTACATTTTTTTTGTGGTTTTTTATTACCGACTTGCGGTAAAGTTATTTCCTAACGATTTAAAATGTTAAGAATAATTTTGGAAGGAAATTTTACCAGCGAGAAACAATCCGAGATAATAATTATGGGAGCAGCAGCATTAAAAGCTGTTGGTTTTTTGACATTACTTTTTTCATTTCCGTGAATAACAATTAAAAAATTGTGTATACAGGATAACTCAAATCGAATGAGACACAGCTCAACTGAGATATGTAGATTTTTCAATTAGTTGGTCCATTTTTGAGATAGGGGGCGACAAAGAAGATCTTTAATTACAATTGAGGAACTGTCAGAAAAGGCGACATTAAATAAGGACATGGCACTGGATACATGGAATCCTATGGACTTATAGACCGATTTTTTTAATTTGTGGATGTTATACTATTGCTCAAGAGAAGCATCTTTAATAATCTTAATAACACTATTTCTCCAATATGCAAAATTTTTTTTATAAAAAAAGGTTGTGTTGACTGACTGATGAATGAAACCTTATAACTCCTTCTAAGGGTTTACTTAAACCAGTGCTTTAATGGTATACAAAATGTAATTATAAAATGAAGAGTAGTTATATCTATTTTTTATGATATCCAAAAAATTATATATTTACATTTTTTTAAGTCTTAACTCATATAATAATGCCCAATTATTAAAAAAAAGAAATTCTGATCCTTTTGACCAGTGGCGTACGGGGGTGCACTTAACATATTTGAAATTATTGCGTAAAACGGTAAAATCTCCCTGTTAGCCTGTGATTTGAATATTTTGATGGTATACTGTTTTTTTATCAGTGACGTACGTGAGGTGCACATATTTCAAATAATTGCTTAAAATATTGAAACCTATCTTTTTTTATCCACGATTTAAATGTTTTGATTAATAAGATAGTTTGAGTACTGTGGTTATTTGGGTATTGATGAGGAAGGTATCAAATGTATCTTCAAAAAAGGGCTACTTAAACGCTTGCAGTTGTACAAAAAATATACTTACTTGTACCCCAATATGCAAATATGTGTGCCTGAAAGCTTAATTTCATTAGTTATTTTCATATTTCTATTATTTTACCCTTAATTATTATGGGTATTCTAAACAAATAAAAAATATCATTCAAGTCAACAATATTGTAATCGTGAGCATAGAATTGTTGCAAATCGAGTTCCTTCCGATAACATTAAAACTGTCACTTTCCAACATCCGTTTCATGGTTACCTTGTTCATCGAATATAGACAATACATACATCTATCGATAGAGAATTTATGCTCTATAAATTAGCACACCTGACTCCTGAAGATTAATAGTTTTCTAGAAATTTCCAAAAAACGTGAAAAATATTGCTTTGAGGATGATTTTGGGCTAGTTTTTAAGGGGGGTTACTTTAGCTCTTTTCCTAGTATTTAGTCCCCTAGTTTTTACCCCCCCAAGAAATACTCTCAAATGAAGACCAAACTTTAACACCAATAATAACTCACACTATAGCATTTATACTCCCTACTTTGTGTTGTCATTCTGAAGAAAACGTAACCTTAATAAAATTTAAATGTGATGGAATAACAATTTTCCAACATTCTCTCCCACTAATACATATAACTAAAAATAATCCGACTGTTGGTAATCCCCATATGACTAATTTTTCATATTGTTTGCTAATATATGCTAAAAGAAATAATCATAGAAACCTACTTTATGTGTCATTTTTCTGTTACAATACAATCTAATTGGCCATGGTATCGCTTTTGTCTTTCATAGTTGCAAGTTCATGCAAGCTACATACATGTCATATTGTTCCCTTTCTGTTCTTATTATTCTGTCTACCGGAAACCTACATACGGTAACTATCTCAATACAATCTATTTTTAATTAATTCCTTGACCCAGATATAGTGGTTTGAAATATAATAACACAAAAATGTGTAGTGTACTCTCAAATAAATAGATATACACGAACCCTATTCTCAAAAAAAACGAGCATAAAGAGTGTCTTGTATGTAAATGAAATATGTATATTTATTAATTTAATTAAGCACACAATCTATACCAGAAAGTAACAAATGGATAGTATCCAAGATAATTTAGTTTAGGCGAATCAGGTTTCACCAGGGTAAAGATCATCAAGAGGTAAGTGAATTTTGTCTAATAAGCTAGTGTCCATAGGCATTGGCGTAAGGAACTGCCGCCCCTGAAATGGAAAACATAAATTGTAGTTTGTGTGGTATAATTTCGGATCGTTGAGAAGTATGATAATGAAATGTTAGGCTTTTCTAAAAAAAAAAAAAAAAAGAGAAAATTCTTAAACGCTTTTCAAGTCGCCGAAGTAACCCCCTGAAAATCTTAGGAGGCTCTACAATTTATCATGGAGTCCAAATCATACATCTAGGGCCATCGACAATTTCCGTTTCTATCTTAGTCCAAACCAAATTACAAATAAAATTTCTAACTTACTCCAGAACTTTGACATACCTGCCGTTTTACAAATCCAAAAATAGTTATTTTTGATGCTGGATTGCGAAATGCCATTTTTGCATTCAAGAATGAAGGTTTTTTCATTCGAGAATGCAAAAGAATTCGCAATCGAGTATCAAACAACATTATTTTCGAAAACTGTATCCACAGTTCAAAAATTACTAAAAATGTGAGGAGAAAATTTTTACATTTAGAATTAATTTATTAGACATGTATGTCATCTACAATTTGCTACACATATTTTAATATCAAATATTCTTTGGCGCATCAGTAACAATAGCAATGCAACAAACAAGCTTTAGTAAACAATCAACAATTCTGTTTGGAAAACGAGCATTTTTTTAAATTTTGAGTTGGTGGCAATTTATTCAATAATTTTATCATTGGAATGGAACAAAAACATAAAACATATCAGAAAGTGATGAAGATCTACCATGTGAAGTATCTGAAGCAGCGAAAAGTACAATTTCTGGACTTATTCCCAGCAAATCGATCAGGCAATATGAATCTGCTTACAAAGACTTTATGGAATGGTATGAATCTAAGAAACAAAACAAAAGATGTGTCTGAAAGTGTGATTATAGCATATTTTGAACATAAAATTAAGAGAGTGCAACCGACAACGTTATGGTCTATATATTCAATGCTGAAGAGATCACTAAACGTCAAACAAAATATAGATATAAAGAAATATTCCAAGTTAGTACCGTATTTGAAAAATAAATATGTAGGATATCGTCCAAAAAAGTCAAAAGTTTTAACAAAAACGGAGATTGAGAAATTCTTACAAGAGGCACAAGATGAACGCTTCTTATTAATGAAGGTGAGACGTATTAATTCATTAGTACATATTTTAATAGATTTGTTGATAAAGTACTTATATTGTTTCAGGTTCTTTTAATATTTGGCATATATGGGGCATGTAATAGAAGCGAACTATTTATTTACCAATAGATGATATTGAGGATTAGAATTCAATTATTATTGTAAAAATCAAAGATTCAAAAACTTACACTCAAAGAACATTCATCACTTCAAATTTGACTTATATGAAATTATACCGAAAATATTATACTTTGCGTCCAGAGTTCACTACCAACCGTAGATTTTTTTATTAGATATGTGAATGGAAAATGTGTAAAGCAGATAATTGGTATTAATAAAATTAGAAATACTCCAAAAGAAATTGCAACATATTTAAAATTATCGGAAGTAGAGAGCTACACTGATCAATGCTTCCAAAGATCATCTGCTACACTGTTAGCTGATTCTGGAGCTGATTTCGCCAGTCTTAAAAAAAGGGGATTGGCGGTCTTCGACGGTTGCGGAGGGACATATTGAGGAATCAATTGAGAAGAAATTTGTAATTTCTAATAGTATCTTATCTGCTCCCAAATCTGGTGCTACTTCAATAATAATTACCCAGTGCCTTAATCAAGAAACTATTGCACTCCTCGAGTGGAGTCAGTTTTCACAATTGTACAATTATTATGACTTTAAATTTAAACTATAAAAGTAATGATTAAATGTTAAATTAATTGTAAATTACATCGATTATTAATGATTGATTGTTAAAATTTATGTTTTTGTTGATAATAAGAAATAAACTGGTAAACTAATTCTGTCATCTATAGTTTCATTGATTTTTGTAGGTGGATGTGTAAGTTTTTTACACCCGGGATGTAAAGGACTTTTACGTTCTATAGACAAAAACTGTCGTTTTGACATTTAATAAATATCATGTAAACGTCAACTTGTATTGATAGTTTTCGAAAAAAAGTTTTTTTTTCACCATCTTACTGTATAATAAAAGGTCCAATATAACTAGAGTTGGCAAAAATGCACCACAGGACATAGACGTTCGCATCATAATAAGTGTAATAAAATAAATTAACTAGTAATAAAAGCAATAAACTGTTACAATTTATAACAATGTATGCACAACTTACCCTCTTAACTAGCTTAGTTATCACAAACTGGAAAAGATCTGTAAAAGCTTTGCAGCATCATGAATGCTATGAAATGCGCGAAGACGTTTAGGAGATTTAAGAAACACTTTTTTTGTACTTGCTATTAATGCATCTACCTCTGGAAAACCTTGTCGAATAGTTTCTGCCACAAGGTGTTAAGCATGCACTTTACACGTAACATGTGCCAACCTACAACCGTGTTCTTGAAGGGAACGGCCTACCAGACGCATTGTCGCGACACCATCGGTCACAAACATCAAACGACTTTTTGACATATCAAGTTTGTCTAACGTCTCCAGCACCACCCACGTAATTATTTGGCCTGTACACTCAGTTAGTCTTTTGCTAGCCAGTTACACTGAAAATGTCTGTTTAGGAGGGTCCAGTTTACGTACTATAACATTTAAAATGGGATTTTTTGTTTACAATCTGTCATCTCATCAACACATAACCACAGCCGTATATTTTTTAGTACACATTTGATTTTATTTACAATTTCTTCGCTTACAGTTGGTACATATAGTTACTCAACGTTGTGTAACTTGGTAAGGTCACCTTGGGATAGTATTTATTCCAGACGTAAAGTCAATTTTTATTTTCAAAATAGAAAAATCAATATTTTGAGCAGGTTTTTTGTAATTTTTCCTGTGTACATACAATCACCCACATGTTCTCTGTAAACTGACTTTTTTTAATTAAATTTTTTTTATGTTTTATGAATTATAATGCATTGTTTGTTTCTGCGCAAAGGTGAAATATAACTTGAGCTGCCACAACACCGGCAACCAGGAGAGCTCAGCCGTACCTGGACGGTGTTGTCCTGGCTGGATACCATTTTCTGTCTATTTTGTCCCTCATGTCATATTGTTTGTTTGTTCTTATATATTTATATACTGAAATAAATAAACTAGAAAGTAGCCTTAATTTGAAATGTATATAAAATAGGAAATGAAACTGATTAAATTGGAATTGGAATTGAGAAATCACTGATAAATTTATTCACTTTGTCAGCGTATGGCCCTTTTTACCCTTGGGCAGGTCTTTCTTATTAAATTAATATCAAGAATAAAATACAACAAATAAAATTATCAACAATACAACGGAGAGGAATAAATTACGTTGGACACACCACGTGGCATAACAGACTATAAGCAAATGTTAGTCTTTGCTAAAATAGTAAACAAGTCTCGTTTATACGTATTTGGGTATTTTCTACCTGGCACCGCCCATGATTTGCGGAGCGATTTGCGGAGCGATTTGCCAACTCTAAATATAACGTTGTAAATGTAAAAGTTATTGTAAAGAATTTGAATCTTATTTAATATTTAAATCGAGATAGAGGTGTCATGTCTTCCCAAACGTCTAGATCTATGAACGTAGATAATTGCGACATTACTTATCTTCCAATGTCATTGTAACTTATGCTATTGTTCTTCTAATCTAAGTGGTCCACCTTTTTCTGGTAAAATCTTCTTATAGAAACCAGGATCTGTTCTCCGTGTCTAATTTCTTTCCACTGAGTGTCTCCGTGTGCAATTTCAGTTATTGTTTTATTGTATTTTTGGCATTTCTTGTGTTGATTCAATTTAATTATTTTGTAATACGTTCTCATTGTTGTTTTTAACTTCCCGCTCGAAGAGATATACAGTGTGTCCCAAATTAGAATACTTTGTTATTATATGAGATTCAGTTAAATTGTAAAAATGATAAAATCAGAATCACTTACAAAATGTTTCCATCGGATGAATTTGAAAAAAATGTAAAAGTGAAATTTTCGATTTTTTGGTTTTTGATTCTTGAATCTGTAAAAAAAAATCTAAACCTAATTCTTAAATTGAATAATCCTAATTTCATGAACCAATGTTCCACATCATTTTCTGTTATGGGCGCAATTGAATTATAACATTTTTAGAAATACCATTTTGTTTCCTTTTTTTGCCTTTTCATTTACGAACTAAAATCTCAAAAATCACCGGGACTAGATAATAACAAATCAGAAACATTAAAATTAATTTAAAATTTTATTAGAGAACCGTTAACACATATTATTAACAAAATAATTGAAACTGGCAACTTCCCAACTACATTCAAAACGGCGAATGAAACCTCTCTATAAAAAAGGCAACAAATTAGAAATGACAAATTACTGGCCGATATCCCTTGTTTCAAATGTAGCGAAGGTAATAGAAAAAAATAAATAAAAAACCGAATCACAGCATATCTTAATAAACACAATCTCATATCCGAAAACCAAGAGATATCTACTGAGGACGCTATTAGTCATTTAACGACCAACATATACCATGCTTTTGATGACAGGAAATCTTCCTGGTGTATTCCTCGACTTAGCGAGGGCCTTTGACACTGTTAATCATGAAAATTTTTTTGGAACTGTCGAAGACCTTGGCTTTCGTGGTGTGGCTCTAAGGCTTATTCAAAATTATTTTAAAAATAGAATGCAATTTGTAAAAATTGAAAACTATTTATGATCCCAGGACAGTAGAGTTCGGTGTACCGCAAGGTACTGTTTTGGGGCCAATATTTTTTATCATGTATATTAACAATTTACTTACGTTACATATTGCAGGAAGCCTCTTCTCTTTTGCTGATGATACAGCAACAATATATGGTAAAACCTTGAACTAAATTAAAGGAAAAAGCTGAACAAGATCTTAAAGTAATTAAAACATGGTTAGATGAAAATATCAATTAACTTTGATAAAACTAAATATATACCCTCTAGTTGCTACAAGTGCATAATTCCATTTGATCAATTGACCATCAAATTTAACCAATCACAATACTTAACCTTGCACGTTAAGAGTATTCGATATTTGGGAATTAAGATAGACCAGCATTTGAACATGTAAACACTGTAATAAAAAAGTTAAGATCAATTTTATATAAATTCAGGCAATTTTAAATTATTTTAGATCTTAAGCAACTAAAAATAATATATTATTCTCTTGTTGAAACACATATCTTATTGCATGACAAGGTAGGGTGGGATTATAAAGTATCATATGAAAAATTTGGAAATTGTACAAAAAATATGTTTAAAAATAATGTCATTCAAGAATAGAATATTTCCAACTGATGATTTGTGTACAGAGAGTAATTTATTTGATATAACACAGCCATACTGTTATAGAGCATTAATTTTGCAACATAAAATGTAGTCAGTTAAAATCAATACAACATTTATATAACACCAGGTATAAACTTCAACATGAAACGCAAAGAGACATGGCCTACAAAACTATCAGCAATCATTTAGTTTTGGACACCAAGACTATATTCTGTTTTGCCACAAAATATAAGGGAATCTAAATCTAAAATGTCTTACAAAAAAATCAATAAAACGATGGATTATCAATACACCAAGAATACAAATGCAAAATTACATTGATTTAAAAAATTATAATTGAGTCAAAATATATAAAAAAAAAATTATTTATTTCAATAATTACCTTTCTGTGTAGCCTTTGTTTGAAATAGCCTTCACCCTCTCACGAGTAGCTACTACTTCTGTGGGTTAGGGACATGTTCTCTCCATTCGTTTATTTCTGATACGTTATTTTGCATATATTCATATTAATGTTATTTATACAATAAACATTATTATTATTATTGTTATTATTTCACAATTTACTATTTTTATTAATAAAAACATTATTTTTGTTTTTTTCAATTTTATCACAATGGATGTAATGATTACAATGAGAGATACTTCATTTATAAAAATGTCAAAATCACGTATGGCGCCCGTAAGAAAAAATTATTTTGTTATTGGTTCTTGAAAACCGAGATGACGTAGAATAGATGTAACCACCTAGGAATTGGTCTATTTAAAATGTGACCCGAAAATAATCAAGAAAAAAGTTGAGAAAAATTCAAAAATCGGATGTTTCACTTTTTTTATTTTTTTTTCAAAGTATGCAGAAGGTGGAATATTTTTGTAAGTACTTCTGATTTTGTCATGAAATTGCCCAGAACTTTCCCTATTTAAGCGAAATTGTATAATCGGGCAGAGTAGCACAGTTGGCTAGAGTGTGAAATAAAATTATTACCTATACAATGTATGTGTTAAAAAGACATACCTGTGTTACTTGAAACAAAGTACCATGTTAATATTAATTTGTTTTTAAATTTGCAGATGTATTTAATCGATCATATTATATTTAAATTTAAGAAATAATTATTTGAAAAATATTTGTTTTTGTAAAGAGAATTCACAATTTAATAATAGATATTTTGGCCATTCATACTTGTTAACAATAACAATTTAATTAATGCTATGATGGCGCCTGACATCTCGAACGTCCTTCTCCTTCAGAACATAGTGTACAAAACAAATATTTGATTACAGTTTAGACTAATCTGCGTTTATAATACATAAAATAACAAATGCGTTACGTCAGAATTTCTTCATGCCTTTTATTGGCCATCAGTATTACAAACACAAATCAAAAAGCAGATTAAAAGAGACAATTTATTTGTTTATTCAGTTAATTCAATGAACCACACTACTTAAATTTTGTCACCTGTGCCAGATTCATTTATCGTGAGTATATTATTTTGAGTCTCTAGTGTATTATACCTAAGTTAATTAGTAAATCAAATATTGTAAAAAGATTAACGGATTAGCAATAGGTACTCAAATATGCTTAACTCGATGGTGACAATTATTGCTTTTAAAACATGAAAATGTAATACTGGGCAAATCAAATATTAAATAGTGGTCAAGGTAGAACTAAATATAATTTCTACTTCATCTCAAACTACGTAAAACTAATAGAAAGTTACTTTCAGGGCATTGCGGAATGCTCAAGTAATCTAGGCTATGACAAATAATGTCAAATAATTTTTGTTTAATTGTGTGAATATGTTGTTACATTTAACTCTTTAAAATATGTGTGTATATATTCAGCAATTATTTTGAAAATCTATAAGATGTTTGGAAACCAACAGTATAAAGTATAATTAAAAAATAGTAAAATATAAGATATTAAACAAGACAAAATGTAGCCGCAACTTTTGATCATTATAAACGTGGGCATTTTTTATAAATGTAAAGTTTTTTTTTATAAATTTACAGGGTGAATTAAAATGAGTGGTGCAAATTTAGTACTATATTGTGTTCATATTTGATCTCTTAAAACTCACATGTTTATTGAATTCTAAGGGCCGCACTTAGGAATGTAAACAGTAAATTTTACAAAAATTGATTAGTTTTTGTTTCCTTAGGGCGAAAACACAACACAGCGGTGCGACGTCGCATCGCAGAAATCAACGACGTCGTTGAAATTTGCGATGCGACGTCGCTTAGTACAAATCCTGGACGAAACCACAACATTGCGGTGCGACGACGCATCGCAAATTTCCACGACGTCGTTGATTTCTGCGATGCGACGTCGCACCGCAGTGTTGTGCTTTCACTTATGAGATCGGCAATGATTCTCTCAAGCAACGCACGCGCAAATCACTGAAATCTGGTTGTCTTTTATACGCGACTTTTGGTGGTATTATTGTCAACCTATAAATCTTTTATTGTATTTTGCGTGTTATTGTTAATCAAATATTTATTTTTATATTTATGCATATGGCTAGATTTGTACTGCGGATTGCGAAACAGAAATCTCGTTTATATCCTTTAGTATTGTATAAAAATGATTTATTTTATTGGAAAAAATGTTTTCTGTTGCCAGCAGCTTATTTGGTTTTTATATTTAATTATAACACGCCATACATACATCAAACGTGTCGCTTCTGGTATAGGTCTTCTGTGGCCGTGCAATGAACGTTCATCGCATCGCATTGCGGTGCGACTTCGTTTTTGCGATGCGTCGTCGCACCGCAGTTTTGTGGCCTGCAACAGACGTAGGACACGTATTGTGCGGTCCACATCTCACTAGAAGCGTTTTCTTTGCGATGCCGTGGCGATGAAATTTTAACGTTGCGTCATCGCATCGCCGTGCGACGTCGTTTTTGCGATGCGACGTCGCACCGCTGTGTTGTGTTTTCGCCCTTACCTTATAAATGTATATGTGATACCTATTAAAATGTGGTACACTGTTATTATTTAAATAAGTAAAGTTGTTTAATAATACACTTAAATATTTAATAAATACATCGGTAGAACATGAACTCCTATTTTAAAATAACCTTCTGTTATACCATTATTAGAAAAATACCCAGAATATATAGAAAGTTATACACATCTCTGTATAAGTATGGTATCTAATATAAAAACATTGAAAGAATGGTCCTTAATAGAACTTCAAATTATGTCGAATCTAAGTATATTCTATCGATATTGCATCATGACTTTAAGACGAAAAAATTAATTGAAACTTAGTACTCATCTTCTGGAATGTCTATACATATCTAGATTAATCATTATGTTGATTACTAAATAAAGTCGAATCTAGTTGCCACTGGACATAGCAAATACGGAATAGTTGGTTGTTAACCCGACATGTCAAATTTGACAGAAAAGTTTTTGCATATCACAGAAACTCGAAATACGCAAGTCTATCCATAATAGGCTATTTGACTTTTATTTTTTAACGGTCTTAAAATGTTCATATCGTAGTATTAGTCCACAGGAATTCTTATTTCGCCTAAATGAAATCGCTTTATAGGATAAAAAGCATTCAAAATTTCAAATATAAAAATTGGCACGAAAACACTAGGCGCCATGTCACTATCTACTGTGACGTCATTCTTGTAGTAAACAAACAAGCGCAAGTAACGCTCGGTATCAGTTTTTTTTTTAAGTATCATATAAAATAATGAGTTCCCATCGTTATACGTGGTGTTTAGTGTCGAACTGCAAGAGTACAAGTGTAAAGACACCACAAAAGTTGTTTATAAAATTGTCAGATGATATTAAAATAAGAAAGACTTGGGTCAACTTGCCAGGAGAGACCCAAAATTATTATCGAGTATGTATTTGTGAGGATAATCTTGATGTAAGTACTATTTTATTTTATACTTTCAGTAGCTTTGAACTTTACAACTAATGTAAACACGTGAAGTCCTTCATATATCTGTCATGTTTGTAATTTTGAGGTTATGTTAAAGATTATCTAATAAATAATATTCTAATTACCTACAATATTCACACTTTTATAAACATAAGTTGGTTTTAAAATTAGGAGTAAACAAATATTGTATACTTCCACAGATGTTTTAATGTTCCTATATTCCGCAGAACAGACATCGAGATTAGTCGCAAAGAATTTAGCCACCATTATTGTGTCAATTCCTGTCAAATTCGCACTGTTCGCTTTTAAAATACTGCCCTCCATGATTAATTATTATAAACTTGAAAAAACAACACGAAATCAGTCCATATATTCACAAAGCAGTTACGATAAGAGAACCGTAGGTTTTGCTTACTACAAGAATGACGTCACATTTAAAACCATCATGGCGGGTATCGTTTTGTGACTTGTCGTTCACAGACTAAACAATTGCAATTTTAAAATAAATAATAAATCAACAGTGTTTTTGTGAATACAAACCGATAATTTCTGATATATTATTCGATACATCTTCTTATTTACATAATTTGATAATTTATTTTTCGTAGTGTCAAACGTCGTATTTAGCTGAACGGATGTCGAAACGCGAAATTTTTAACGTTTTTAGGGATCAACGTGTTGAATGTTCGATCATTTACCGAACAATAAAGGAATGTGAAGAAAATAGCATGGCACGAACGTAGCAAAAAGTGGGCTACCCCAACTTTTGGTCCCAAATAAATTTAACGTACCAATCTAAGGTGCTCAAGACAGAGTTGGAACGTTGTCACCCAAATTAGCTCGTCAATTTGAAATTTCACACATGACAGCAGAATTTTGGACCAAAGTAATTTAAAATATCGAAAAAGAAAGAAGTATCCCAAATGCACAGCGGTCTAGTTTGAAAGAATCCCCAGACGCTGCAAACTATTAAGGCGTCTTCATTTTATCGGAAACGATAATTATTGTGGATGAGTAGGTATTTCACAAGTGTTTCACATTGTTCCATTGGGTAATGAAGGGTAATGATGGTTTTTAAACATCCAATGTTGGAAATTGTCCATATGATATAAAATATAAACCAAATGCGAAATTTACCGATAAGATCTTGGTCTGATGCTCTTTCTGAAGCCAGAATTTCAAGACCTTACGTCGACCAAGTTAGAGGCGTATCTGTGGATGCAAACGTTTATTTTCATAAATGTCATCCAAAATGGTTAATTTTAATACTACTCATCATCAAAATGATGGAATAATGTATTGGCCCCATCTGACTTTATGTCATTATGCCCAAAGAGTACAATCCTCCAAATATTCCTCAGGCGCGACCTGTTGAAGAATTTTGGGCACTTCGCAGCAGAAAAGTATGATAATGGCTGAGAAGCCCAAGCCGAACAACAATTGCAGTGAAGAATATTCCAGAAGGTCGGGGAAGTAGATGTCAACATCGTCCAGAGAGAAATGAGAAGTTCTAAAAAAATGCGTACCATTGAAAATGATGGTCCCCTGTCAGTACTGTAAAACTAAATTTCTCATTACTTTAGAATATGGGAATAGCCCGTTATGTTCATGTTTCAATAAAAATTCCTTTACTGTTTGATTAAGAGTTCTGTTTTCCCAAAACTTATGTTACATACGTTATTTATTCGTTGACCTATCCAAGGCATTTGATATCGTTAACAATGATAAGTTAGAAGAAAAACTACCACACAATGGGATTAAAGGAAATTTGTATCACTTCCTGAACTGCCAGAGGCAAAGTCGAGCTATATGATGTACTGCTTGACGTTCCTCAGGGATCTGTATTAGATCCATTAGTGATCACGTTATTAGTGAATGATCTGCTCAGATCAGATTAGTTATGGCAGGGTAACTATGTTTCTGGATGACACTACCGACGCTTTGGAATAGTTACATCATACTGTATCATTCATAATAATTATGGGTTAACACCTCAATTATTGAGGTGTTAAACTGATGGTAAAAGTGACAGGCCAGTTCTAAATGGTTCTAAAACTGTATGCCTGAATGTTAACATGTAAAACCCAGTGCCTCGTACTTTAAACTTCAGCTTTATTGATAAAGTCAGTTTCTTGGAATCTAATAAATTTCTTGGCATTTGCCTTGATCTGCAGCTAACATGGTCATTGCACCATTGTATTGACCACACCTACAATAAACTAAATTCTGCATATTTTGCAAGATGAAAAATTCACTTGATGTGACTTGTTTATTAAATATATATTATGCACAAGCTTACAGTATTTCAATATATTGTTACGCGTTTGCCATCCACACAAACACCTCTACTCGTAGATTCGTTGATTGAAAGTCCAGGTAACACTTATTAACTACTTTATTTACTAATTAACAATTAACAACAATAGATTAATCACTGTCCTAATTATAATCACAACTGAACACTTATAAGTCTCTTTCGTATTTCTTCTTTACTCGTTCACGTTCGACTTCAGACTAAATCTCGGCCCACCGTGCGTCTTATTTATACATCCATTCTCCCGGTCTAGAGCACTCCAGAATATTCCCGGTCGTTCGTGTACAATTCCAGCCTAATCTAACCAGTCTGCACAGTCCAGTGGTGTAACACTGCCCCCTCCTTAAGCCTGAACGTCCCGATCAGGCAATTCATTATTCCCTGCATACTTGGCTAGTCTCTCTATGTGCACCACCCTCATCTTGGATTTTGGACTTTGCTGAATTCTATATACAACGTCGTTTAGTCTGGTGACAACAGTGTAAGGACCTTCCCAGGGCAGGTGAAGCTTCGGGGACCTGCCTTTCTTTCGTTGTGGGTTATATAGCCAAACCAACTCTCCCACCTGGTACCCTCCTGAATTACCCTTAAGATCATAACGAGCCTTCATACGGTCACTTGCTATGGTAATTCGCTCAAAAGGAGCCCTGGTGTTATATTGCTTATTTCTTATTTGTGGCCCCATTCTTGCCGCGCAAACTTCACATTGGCGGCACCAAGCCTCCACATCTTGACGACTGTTTACCCAGTAAAAACGTTGTCTTACTTTTGTCAGGGTTTTGTTGATGCCAAAATGTTCGCCAGACGTTCCATTATGCACTTGCTGAAGTACATCTGCTACGTGACACCTGGGGATTAACAATTTCCAAGTAACTTTCCTCCCATCTGGACTTTCCCACGCTCTCTTCAGCAGTCCATCCTCTATGATAAGGGAGTCCCATTGTGCCCATAAAGCCTTCAGCCCCACTGATTTATTTGAAATGTCCTTCCAATCAGGTCGGGTCCCTCTTTCTTTCCATTCCAGAATAGGACCAGTCTCGTTATTATTTAACTGCGCTTTCCTAAACGACTCTTTTGTCCAATAATCCGGAAGATCAATCTTAACGGTCTTCATTATTTGTACATTTTGTTGTTCTTCCTTACGGTAGCAAGGCTTGCAGTCTTTCTGACACGGTCTTTTGGAAAGGCCATCTGCTATATTCCGCGAAGTACCAGCTCGCCAGTTTTCCTGCGGCTTCTCCATTACTGCGACTCTCTCAGGGATGCGCTGACGACAGTTACTCTGAATATGGCCCACTCTGCCACACTTATAACAGCGCATATGTCCTCCACTCTGTCTCCCACTACTTTGTTGTTGGGTTTGTCTCGGATCTTTAATGTTGAGCTCATGACACTTCCTCTTAATATGGCCCAATTTGCCACACATATGGCAACGGATGTCTCCAGTCGGCCTCCCACTACTTCGTTGTTGGTCTTGTCTCTGCTGGGAGTTTGATTTTGTCAGTAGTTGGGTCAACATCTTGTGTAGATCAGATATCAGGTGTTGTGTTGTGTTGTCTGGCTTGTCTTCCTCCACACTCACAGCTCGTACTCTCTGATTTGGTTCTGTGGTATCCTCATAGGCAGCCTCAATCTCCAGTGCATGTACTAAAGCCTCACTACTAAGCTTATGCCTGGCCAACTTAAGAATTCGCCTAACTTCCTTGTCCCTTACTCCATCAATAAATGTACCAACTGCTAACTGTTGTTGAAATTCCATTGGTGCATCAGGATAGGCTAGATGGGCTAATCTTTCTACCGCAGCTTCGAACTCCTGGAGGCTCTCTCCACCTCGTTGTCTGCGTGATTTGAGCTGAGCCTGATATACTTGGGCGAGATGTTGGTCGCCATATCTTAATTCTAACGCTGCCTCCAAAATGCTAAAGTTTTGTTGCTGTGCGGCAGGAATCGTTTGGAGCAGGTCTAACGCTTGGCCCCTTAGTGCTAATACCAATGCTGTTGCTTTTTCCTCATCGTTCCAGTTATTTGAACGTGCAGCTGCCTCAAATTGTCTCTTATATGTTGACCATGAACTTTGACCGTCAAAGGAAGGTGGTTGTAACCTAGTACCAGACGACAGTACCAATTGGCCACTCCTCTCCCTTAATTGTTGCTTGAGCCGGGCTACTTCTCCTTCAACAACACTGACTTTTCCCTCAACTTGACCGACTTTTCCCTCAACTTGACCGACTTTTTCTTTAACTTCACTGACTTGTTCTTCCACTTCACCGACTTTTTCTATAACATCGACTTAAAATTTTTCAGTGAGAGAGAAAATGGCTGCCTGCTGTTCCTCTAGGCTTCTTTTTATATCTTCGTTTTCCTCCAATCGTCTTATTTCCAGGCCCTCCATCATTTTTCTTAAGTCTTCTTTTTCTTCCTGGCGTCTTCTCTCTTGTTCTTCTTTTTCTTCTTGTCGTCTTCTCTCTTGTTCTTCCCTTTCTTCCTGTCTTTTTCTTTCTTGATCTTCCATAATTTTCCTTTGTTCTTCCTTTTCTTCTTGTCGTCTTCTCTCTTGTTCTTCCTTTTCTTCCTATCTTTTTCTTTCTTGATCTTCCATAATCTTTCTTAAGTCATCTTTTTCTTCCTGTCTTTTTCTTTCTTGTTCTTCCATCCGTTGTAACAATGCTGCAAGCATGTCCTGTGTTTGCTTCTCCGCCATACTTCTTGTTGTTGGCATTAACTCACGACACGTAAATCAATATCAGAATAAAGTTTATTACACTATAAAGTCCGTAAAATGTTGCTATCACGTCTATTTTAATAGTGGAATGTTCCAGAAAAATCTCGAAACAGCACTAGAAAGTCTTATTTAGAGTCTATACTTCTTTTGTGTTGACAAAATTCACTTCTCTCCACTAATTGTGCAATGGAATGTTCGAGAATTTTCACGAAATGTCACTAATAAGTCTTGTTTTGAGTCTATAACACGTTCCCGTTAACACAGTTTACGTATCTCCTGTGGTTTCCAAATCGAATGTTCTAGAACTGTCACTAAAAGTCACTTATAGTCTTGTTTTTAAGTCTACAACACGTTCCCGTCGACACAATTCACGTATCTCCTGTAGTTTCCAAATAGAAGGTTCTAGAATTTTCCCGAAATTGCACTAGTAGCACTTTTTCTCAGTCTACAACACGTTATTACTAGCGGCACTCGCGTATTTGCAACAATTTCTAAATCGAATGTTCTGGAAATTTCTCGAAAATCCACTTTAAAATCACTATTCGGTCCAGAAATAGTCCTCCAAACACTGTCCAGTAGTTTAATTCTTCGTGTCACCCCCTAATTCCTGAGAAGAACACTGTAGAATGTTTTCGAATATTCCAGAAATTTACCTTCCAATCCCACTTCTGACACCAAATTGTTACGTGTTTGCTATCCACACAAACACCTCTACTCGTAGATTCGTTGATTGAAAGTCCAGGTAACACTTATTCACTACTTTATTTACTAATTAACAATTAACAACAATAGATTAATCACTGTCCTAATTATAATCACAACTGAACACTTATAAGTCTCTTTCGTATTTCTTCTTTACTCGTTCACGTTCGACTTCAGACTAAATCTCGGCCCACCGTGCGTCTTATTTATACATCCATTCTCCCGGTCTAGAGCACTCCAGAATATTCCCGGCCGTTCGTGTACAATTCCAGCCTAATCTAACCAGTCTGCACAGTCCAGTGGCGTAACAATATTATCTTGCGATAGTACAGAGACATTGAAGGAATTCTTGTTATTCAAATGAGAATAATCATTAGACTACATTTTTAGCATGTAATTTAGGGAAAGTTGCAGAGATATGTTTAAAGAAAAAGGATTTTCTTCTGTGTATACATATTTTAAAACGTTTAATATATGTTAAACAAAATGATGACATTTTTCAGAAGTGTAAGGATGATCATTTTACTAACAAAAATCTCCGAAAAACAACGTTAAACAAACTAGATTCATGATTTTTCCACCAAGAGATATCGAAATTATTGGAACCGCCAATAGCTTCTCTTAAGGGCCGTATCGTCTGGGATAATATATTCCCGTTCGTGAAAAACCAATTCTTGAGTTATAATGTATTCTCTAGAAGCACGAAGTTAACAAAAAATCTTGCCGCCTTTTACATTTCAACAATTCTAGCTTGAGATTTTGGCGGCGCAGAGAGAGAATAAATATCGCTAGTGTGGGATAGAGACGAGTCATTCCGCTTTATATTGAAAGGATGAGGTTTAGACGATTGCGAATCCAAGCACAAGTGCCAAGCTAGGATAATTGAGTAATACAAAACCAACTCATGTTAATGTATGCATAGAACGGTACCGGCTTTGTTTATTACAAATTATTCATCTAATACTAATCGTTGTTGCCGTTCTATTCTATACCCAACACAGCAATCTGGCACAAGTAAATTGTCCAAATTAAAAACTGATACATCTTGAATATATTCAAGGCCGTTACCTTACTGAATCGCCACAATTTTCAGATTAGTTGTCAATTAAAGTAATTTACGACCGCTGTTTAAATACAACAGGCAGTTATTAGCATAAAGCTGAGGCAAATGAGTACGTATTATATCTACAAAACATGCTTTAATGTTTATAAATTGTTTCGTAGAGTAAATAAACACACAAATTATTTTTCTTAGTTCAGAATGAACAGCATTCTTAAATATTGTATTTATCTTTGTTGCATCGTGTATAAATAACTATTTTGTTAATTGTAAAACTTGCTATTATTTAAATGTTTTTGTTAAACAGTAATATAAAAATATTTCATTTATTATATTTTCTGAACTTTCTCAACTCAGTGGCTCAGGGCGTATATGTTATGCTTGAACCTAAGGGATCCCGGGTCGAATCCTGGCTAGGACATGGATGCATAGTGGCATTTTTAAAACACCGAGAGGATAGCCTAGTTTGCTAGAGTGTTGTTGTGTGGCAGAAAACGGCTATCCACTGACTATCTCTCCTGAGTTCATAACTCAATTGCGACATCTGGCAAATATCGCAGGGAACGGTTGTTGCGTGTGTCTGTCCTTAATATACTTAATTAATAGAAATAAGTTGTTAAAAATAAATCACGAAATATCTGGTAGGTCATCGAATTTGACTTATTTTTGGTTGGAACCCTGATAACAGTGTTACATTATTTATTTATCTCAGTTTTTATTATTTATAGAATTTATACTATACTATTTTCGCGCTTATTTGATATCCTAAAAAACGATAGCGCTAGCTTTTTAATATCAATTTCAATCACTCATAAGAATATAATGTGAACTATGCGAAACACAACAAGTAATCAATTTTATAATAATGTGCCGTGGGAGGAGTTTGAGTGGTGTTATACCATTGTAAACTGAAATTCTAAAGCATGGCGTATGGTATGTTGGTTCATAGAGAGGAATTTAGTTTGACTAATTTGATACTGTTCGTTTTAATTTTCGAAACCAATACGATTATGGTTGTTATAGGTATCGATTTGGAGAACACTAATCTAGAAAATTTCTAATCTAATTTTGAAAATTAAGAAATATTTCTTACACGTAATTATTAGTATATCATCTACGACGACACGTATTTATTTTTTGTGGATTCAAATATTTCGACCCTCTTTTTTTCTTTGATCCCGTTTGCAAGTAAAACAAAAAACTAAACACGTAATGTCAAAGAATATATATTTTAATAAACGTGTGCAAAATTTCAAGTCTTAATTTTAAAAAATAAACCGTTTACATTAGTAATCCTATAAGCTCTACGTAAATTATCCTCGGAAGTCATACGTTAAATTCAAGCTTTTTAATCTTTACCGAACACATAAACCAGAAGGCTGTAGCGCCTTTTGCTTACAATAAAGATGCAAACGAAAATTATGAGACGATGTAATTTTTGGTCGATATTTTCATTATTAATAAAATTAACAATCTTTGTCGCACTATAAAAACACCAGGCTAAACTAACCAGTCCAATCCAATCAAGTCGGCGTCAATGGAAACGTACCCTAAGTTGAAACTTTCCTTTTATCTTAATAACTTATTGACACAATGACAAATCAAAGTTTTACTAATGCATATTAACTAGTTCTTGATAACTAAATGTCAAACAAAAGTATGTATATTATATTTTTATTTCAGCATTGCTATTTTTGCATTGTCACATACTATTTTATTATTCATTAATTTTAACTGAAGGTTTTATTTACTTGTAAGTTACTTTCTCTCATTATTTTCACGCATGTATACATTGACATGTAAGTTTCAAAACGCATACACTTAAAAAAAAAGATAAACAGACAATACATAAAAATGTTACATGTTGCAGAATTATTTCACAACATATTTAATAGCTTTATCGAGTTGAAGTGTTTGTTGTACTCGTACTCATGTTTATTATTGCATGCTATTATAAGTTAAACATCCTACTATCAGTTATTCTAGAGAATATGATATCCCTGTTAATATTGTGCTTTTATGTTATATGAATCGGAATAGCTAAAAGTTATTCTTACAGTTTAATAAGGTAATAATCCTTTCAAAATCTGTTTCTTCTCCTGTCAAATTATTATAATATGTGTATATAGAGTGTTTCATTTTTTAGAGGTAGGATTTCATATCAAAAATTGGTATTATGTAAACAGTACGTCGGAAAGCGTTTTTCCTAGTAGAATGCGTTAAAATTTTCAAAAATATCTTAATATTTTTTTATCCAAGTGGATGAAGTTGATACTGACATCTGGAATACTGCCCACTACCACCGAGCTTGAAAATGAAACGCATCAGGGGCGTGTCTGGCGAAACTTGAATTTCTTTTTGTAGAATATCTGATGCGCTAATGACTGTTTGGACACGATGTATATTTGAATGTTTTGGTCAAAGTTTCCAGTACAGGGTGTCTCATAATTCTCGCCTAGGGCTTATATTTCCTAAACGGAAAGATATTTGAAAATCTCAAAAACCTATTTTTTTGGACGTCAATGGATAGTAATTATAATTGGGTTTCCAAAGAAAAAAAAGATATTAAAGGCGTTGCGACATCAAAAACATCATTTGCTACCAGATTTGTAGAATACGTTGTGCTCAAAAGAATGTTTCTTGAATATCAAATATCTTTTTTTTTGTTTAGGAGATGAAGGTATTGGTTGGACCTATGTATCAGATTTTTTGTGAAAAAAATTTATTAGAAAAATATTTTCAAATTAATGTCATCTATGATAACGTCGATGGACCAAAAACATGATTTGCCACCAGATTTGTAGAATAAGTTGAGCTCAAAAAAATGTTTTTTGTGTATTTCAAATATCTCTTTCCGTTTAGGAAATAAAAGCCCTGGGCGAGAATTATGGGACACCCTGTACAGTATATGGTCAAAATAAAAATAGTAATATGCTATTACTAGTTTTTTTTTGTTCCAAATAAATTCAAAATGGAAGAATTACTGGCCATTTCCAGAATCCTTTTGAAGTGATCTGACGACCCGACTTAATCAAGCAATTACCTTCTAAAAAATCTCACTTTTCATTTAAAGTACATTCTATTTCTTATATGTTTAGCAGCAGTGGTTAAAATATGTGGAAGTTAGATAGATAAAAGAACATATTTTTTTTTATTCGTCCTTTTGGAGCCAGAGTGTGAAAGATGTAAGAATTTTTTTCATCTAGCGTACGCTACTTGTACAGGATGATCAGTTGAAAATTCTACTTTTTAAACCCATTTTTTGTGCTTAAAAATATAGCTAGAACAAAAATTAAAAGATGGATCTGTAGCATATTTTACCAAGTTGTCCTATATGTTATGAGTTTGCGTCTATCTCAAGAATATAAAGGGGGCGCCACATAGTCAAGTTTTTTTTTAAACGGGACACCCTGTACATTTTTGAATATTTGGATAGGTCCTTTCCTCCCCATTATAAATATATATGGTTGTTATATATTTCATCTTCAAATAACTGAGTTATTCAACTAAATGCACCTAAATGCATCAAAAAACAAATTTGCATTATAAACGACTTTTTAAAAATATTAACAATTTAAATACATATAACAACATACAAGTTAAGCAAAAATTATAACTAATGTTCATAAATTCCACCATCATTTACCAAACAAAGGTTTAATCTATTTATGTAATTTTCTCTAATCCGTTGAAACATTTCTGGATTATTATTTGAAACCACTACTTCCCTAACAATTTTTTGTTTTAGTTCTTCTAAATTATTAGGTCTATCTTTATATATCCTATTTTTAAGTGTACCCCATAAAAAAGTCAATAGGTGTTAAATCTGGGCTTCGTGGAGTCTATAGTATAGTGCCACTTCTGCCTATCCACGTTTGATATTTCTAATTTAAAAACTCAATTATATCCCTAGTTGAGTGACATGGTGCTCCATTTTGCTGCCAGATTATCTGCGAAATCTGTAAAGGACGATCATCTATAAAGTCTTCTATTTCATTTTCTAGTAATTGTTTATATCTTCTTCCATTTAAACCACCCACCTTCGTAAAAAATCGGCCCAAAAATTGTATTGTTCAATAATCAACACCAAACCTCTATAGACTGGCGACCTTGTCGCTGAATTTTTTTTACTAGTTGGGAATTTTCGGTAGACCAATAATGTTCATTTCGTCTATTAAATAATCCAGATAAAGTAAAATTTGCCTCGTCTCACAGGACGGAAACGCCAAAAAGCTGGCCAAAATTAAAAAAAATGAAGATTTATTTTTGAAATAGAAACGTTTTAAATCATTGTAGTGGTACCCCTAGCATTAGAAACGACCGTTAATACCGGTCAGGGTTCACTACCTGAGCGAGGAAATTACTTATTGTGCGACCGTGCAGCGCGTCACTTCGGCAGCTCGCAACGCTTCAAAAATCGATAAATTTTGTCTGCAGCGTAAAATTTCTCAAAGTGCAATTTTCTGTGTCATAAAAATGGATTCTGCATCAGAAAGTAAGTACAATTAAAATATCTCAGTATCAGATTAGTTTATTTATATGGTTATTAGTAAATAATTATCGAAGTGGAGTGCATTTTTGTACATGCAACGATTCATAAACTCCACAAAAAAAAGCCATAAGTTACGCGGTTGGTGATGGTTGGTCTTGAAACTTATTGGAATGTGTTCAATGAACATTTTTTCGAAAGTGTATAAAAAATTAGCTGCATCTTTGCGAGATATTGACCAAATTGTGCGCGAATGCATGGATGCATGCACATTCGTGCACCATAAAGTGGGCTCCTTTTGAATGCGTTCTCATGAGGATGATGAATGTAATTCAGATAGTAATTGAATAAAATTAATTTTCAAAGTCATTACACATTTTTATTCTATTCCCCAGATCCTAATTTTCCCGAAACAAATGAAACACATGAATTCGCTTCAATTCAATAATAATTTTTGTATTATGTATATATTTTTGACCGTAATTTTTTTGAAATTCTATATGGGATTCTTCATCAACGACCCAAAAAAACTGTATACAAAGTTTTGTAAAAATGCAGCGATAATTGGCGATTTTTGGTATGATTTGGGGGGATTTCAAGGCCGCCATTTTATTTTTTTCAAAATTCAACTTCGGATTCTTGATCAGCGACACAAAAAAAACCCCTGTATGCACAATTTCAGGAAAATAGCTCAATGCCTTTATATTTTGGCCAGCTTTTCGGCGTTTCCGTCCACTGTGCGTCTGTGAAAAATATGTTTGCAATGAAACCATCTTGTTCTATTCGTGCTAATATTTCATTGCAAAAATTCACACGCTTTTCTCAATCGTTAACATTAAATTTTTGAACCACATTAAATTTATATGGTTTACATTTATTTTTCTTGAGTACATTTTGAATATATCCGTAGGACATCTCAAGATCTCGGACTGCATCCCTAATAGATTTTGAAGGATGTTCAGTAAAATATAATATAACATTTAGGTAGTTCCTCTTCTTCATTTGCAGTATAATTTCTTTTGGTGTTATGCATCGAACTTGTTCTTCTAAATTTTTTTATAGGGTGTTTAAAATAAGTTTTATGTGGGCATCTTCTCTGCGGATATCTTCTTTGATATAAACGTTTGGCTTTAGATATACTTCCATTGGAAAGAAAATATACGTTTAATATATTATTACGTTCTTCTACAGAATACACGGGCATTATTATGTATTTTTATACAAAAATACTCTTTAAGAAGTACTCAAAACAGAAAAATAATCGAAACCGACTAAACAAAATTAATTTGACAGATCAACAATCGGTATTTTAAATCATTATTGTTTTATGCATGGCTATCTATGTTGAAAATAATTTAGTTGTAGGTATCCCAAACTATAAGAATATTACTTATTTATTTGAATAACTCAGTTATTTGAAGACGGAATATATAACAATCATATATATTTATAATGGGGAGGAGAGGAACGATCCAAATATCCGAAAATATACAGTGTCCCGTTTAAAAAAACCTGACTATGTGGCGCCCACTTTATATTCTTGAGATAGACACAAACTCATAGCATATAGGAAAACTTAGTAAAATATGCTGCAGATCCATTATTTAATTTTTGTTCTAGCTATATTTTTAAGCACAAAAAATAGGTTTAAAATGTATAATTTTTAACTGATCACCCTGTACATGTGTAATACTTTTTAAACTGACTTATGTTTTTTTTATCGTTGCTCATTAAATCAAATCATTTGCCTAATATTTATTTTTATTCTATAAATATATGTTTTGTATTATTTAATTTCTAGATTAACGCATATTAGCAAATTTTTAATTCATTAATATTGCTATAAAAATGGATGTCCTGTGACTACTTGATCTCAACACTATCGTGTTATGGTTGTATGTTACCCTGTTGATCTTCATTTTTTTCTCAAGTGTAATAAAGTGTCCTGTGATATTCCATTAAGTGAATAAAAGTGCTATCGTAGACCAGGCAACGGGATAACATCGAGTCTACCATAAATGCTGACGGTTGTTATATTTTATAACATAAAAAATAGGTAAGCGCAGGAAATTTTAGAATTAACTTAACTGCTTAAATAACGTTGTAATAGATAATTAATTTAAACTATTAAACACTCCTATGAACAACACAAAGGTTGCTCTTTTATTATTACGATTATAGCAGTGCTAAAGTGAAATTAATTTAGTTTGAAAAGTAAAATATTAATATTGTTTTCTCTGAATAATTGTAGTAATTTTCTTAACAAGGTTACCAGACATAATATTTCTGTTATTCGCTATTAAAGTCGCTAACCGCAGTTAGTAAAAGGAAATCATGGCAGGATAGTTGTATTGCAAAAATTATTTGATTTGTATTAATGGTGGAAGTTCATTAGTAAAATATCAAGTATTGTGGTAGTTGCAGCTTTTATTGCTTTATATTAAATTTTACAGATTCAAAATATGATAATCTGGATGGTAGTTCAGTTTGAAAATACCTCCAGTTCAAAGTAAAATAGAGTTAACTTATTTTAACACGCTTTTATTAACACGCTTTTATTAGCTTCACTTGTATGTTTGCTTGTTTGTTTGTATGTTTGTTTGTAACCGACTCTTTGGACTCGATTTTAACCCACTTTAAACGGACAGATTTAATTGAAACTTTGTACACTTATTAAGAACCGGTAACAATACAATAATTTGATAAGTTTATATCATTATCCTGTTCAGGATCGCCAATCCTTTCCTCACGTATCCCTGCGTGAAAGCAAAGGCTTAATATGTCAGTAGATTCCATAATTGTTAATTAGCCCGGTGGTCGAGTGGGTTAAGGCACTCGACGCGAAACGACAGACTCATCCGGCGTGAGTTCGAACCTCACGGCTGAAATAAAAATTTTTTTTTTTTTCAGAAATATCTGTTGGATCGTAATATGTTATAATATCAGCATCAATAAGCAATATAAATATAGTTTAACACAACTAAAAAACACGCTTTCATAGCACATCAAACTAAAAAGTTAAAAATAAATATAGTTTAAAAAAACTAAAAAACACGCTTTTAAAGCACATCAAACTAAAAAAGTGAAAAATAATTATTAATATAAACTGAAAATAATAATGAACGAAAAATACTAGTATTATTGTGAAAAAAGCGTGGGGTGCTCGATATACGAAAAATATTGCACAAAGCACCCCACGCTTTTTTCACAATAATACTAGTATTTTTCGTTCATTATTATTTTCAGTTTATATTAATAATTATTTTTCACTTTTTAGTTTGATGTGCTTTAAAAGCGTGTTTTTTAGTTTTTTTAAACTATATTTATTAGCTTCACTTGTATGTTTGCTTGTTTGTTTGTATGTTTGTTTGTAACCGACTCTTTGGACTCGATTTTAACCCACTTTAAACGGACAGATTTAATTGAAACTTTGTACACTTATTAAGAACCGGTAACAATACAATAATTTGATAAGTTTATATCATTATCCTGTTCAGGATCGCCAATCCTTTCCTCACGTATCCCTGCGTGAAAGCAAAGGCTTAATATGTCAGTAGATTCTATAATTGTTAATTAGCCCGGTGGTCGAGTGGGTTAAGGCACTCGACGCGAAACGACAGACTCATCCGGCGTGAGTTCGAACCTCACGGCTGAAATAAAAATTTTTTTTTTTTCAGAAATATCTGTTGGATCGTAATATGTTATAATATCAGCATCAATAAGCAATATAAATATAGTTTAAAACAACTAAAAAACACGCTTTCATAGCACATCAAACTAAAAAGTTAAAAATAAATATAGTTTAAAAAAACTAAAAAACACGCTTTTAAAGCACATCAAACTAAAAAAGTGAAAAATAATTATTAATATAAACTGAAAATAATAATGAACGAAAAATACTAGTATTATTGTGAAAAAAGCGTGGGGTGCTCGATATACGAAAAATATTGCACAAAGCACCCCACGCTTTTTTTCACAATAATACTAGTATTTTTCGTTCATTATTATTTTCAGTTTATATTAATAATTATTTATCACTTTTTAGTTTGATGTGCTTTAAAAGCGTGTTTTTTAGTTTTTTTAAACTATATTTATTTGCTTTTAGTTTGATTTGTGAACATGTTGTAAACAATTCTTTATAACTTGCTTTGATATGCGGAAATCCCTCAGACATCAAAAATTATAGACTTATCAACATTCAACGTATAGCTTCAAAAAGCATCTAGCTCATGTTGAAACTCATTGCTAATTAGAAAGAACACGACTTTGTGATAAATTTATTCATAGACAAAGAATATCATGTAGTAATTGTATTTGATTTGTCCCAAGTTCAAGGGTTTAGGAGCAGATTGCATACAAAATTATTTATTTTTGATTTTCTGACTGGTTCTACACTGGAAATTTCATATGTTTTGTTATTCTATGGTATTCACGGAAATCTCCAAAATTAAAAACATTAAACTGAATTTTTTTAAACTATTTTCTCGTTATAACAAATTGGTTATTTACTGGCAATATACAACGAAAAAAATGATTCATAGAACGTATTATTAATTCACAGTATGACACCATTCTCAATCGATACAGGATTTCGTTGTCTTAACATGGTCACAATAAGGAGTGTTACGGTACTGTACATTTTATCAAACTTTATTGAGTGTGGTTTAATTTATGTTGACATATTGAAGATCTTACTATTGGCATTCAAAGAATGCACTGGTGAATCAAGCAATGAACGGTCAAGTTATTTTTTCGAAAATAAGACAGTTATTTCTGACAACACATTAATTATATCTACGATCTAGATTTTATTATAGTCATTCGAAGGTATGTTTCCATTTCAACACTGCGGACTGTGTATTATGCCTCATTTAAATAATAATAATAATAATAATAAACATGGTAAACAGATTCACTAAAGACATTAAAATGCAACTTGGCCTAGAAAAATGTAGAATTAATGCCATGGAGAACGGAAAATGGACGGAACAGGCGCCGTTTCCAACTGAAGAAGGCGAGATAGAAGGTATGGAGGAGGACGAGATCTATAAATACTTAGGGCTCGACCAAAAATGCACATTAGATAAGGTCATGAAAGATAAAGTAAGAGATAAGTTGAGAGAGAGAATAACGGACATACTCAAATCCAGCTTATCTGGAATCAACAAGGCCAAAGCAGTCAACACGTACGCCCTTCCGGTTGCTACCTACACCTTTGGCATCATACGCTGGACACAAACAGAACTAGCATCCCTAGACACACTCACCAGGACTTTGTTCACTAAATTCAAAGCTCATCATCCGAAAAGCTCCGTAGAGCGGTTCCATCTACCTCGCTCACGTGGCGGAAGAGGCATAATTCACCTGAGCATGCAGCATGCAAATCAAACACATAACCTGCATACATACTTTACACGGAAAGCCCAAACTAGCCCGCTACATGCAGCCATAGTGAACATAGACAAGAATCTCTCTCCACTCAACCTCCACTCACCAACATGTCAACCAGAGACCCGAACCCAACAACTTAATGTATTAATAGAGAAATGGAAGTCCAAACCACTACATGGAAAATATTCCAACTTAATTGCAGGCGACAACGTTGATCGTGATGCAACGTTTAAATGGCTAACGACGGGCAATCTCTTCCCAGAGACCGAAGGATTTTTGATGGCAATACAAGATAAGGTAATAGCCACCCGCAACTATATGAAACACATAGTCAGGGATGCCACGATCGCCACAGACACATGAAGGGCGTGCTCCAGGTCTGGGGAGAGCATTGAGCACATTGTAGGCGGATGCCCTACCCTAGCCCCAACCAGTTATACGAGGCGCCACGACAATGTGGCAAAAATAATCCACCAGGCACTGCTAATGCAGATCGAACCGAACCACACCCGAGTTCCATATTACCAATATACATCCGCATCAGTTACACTCACTGAGACAGCCAAACTGTACTGGAATAGAACGGTTATCACTGACAAACACATCCCCAACAACAGGCCGAATATTATACTAACATCAGGTAGCCATACATACCTGATAGACATTACTGTACCACTACCAGAGAACATGAAGAAGAAGGAAAGGGAGAAGATAACCAAATACTTACCTCTTGCTGAGGAAATTAGGCAGATGTGGCAACAAGAGAAAGTAACCATAATTCCCATTGTAGTTGGTGCCACAGGCGAGGTACCTTTTAGTTTGAAACCGGCCCTAAAAACACTAAATATCAAGGAGAACACCTACCTTCAGATGCAGAAATTAGTAATCATCGACACTTGCAATATTGTCCGTACATTTTTACACCAGCAATCGAGATAATCAAGCTGGCCTAAGGCCCCTTGATCATCTATCAGCATATCCTCCTAAAGGAGAGAATCCCGCAAATAATAATATGTTGGAAAGAGAATTACAATAAAACAATAACATTCTTAAATTACATACAAATAAACATAAAAAGAAATCACAAAGGTTCAATAGGACCTTGACTGTGACTAGAAAAAAGAATCAGTATAAAACATCGTAGAGATACATGAATAATTACAAATATGTTTAGTCATAAATAGATAATTACAAATCATTTCAAATAATTCTTACATTAATATACATATACAAACATTACTTATACGTTCATAAATACACTTGTAGTTTTTAATTTTATTATTTTAATATAAAATCATATTCCATTTTTAGTTTTTTATCAGGTTTGAAATTACATACAATGTAAGTATTGAATTTTTTTTAGTTTTTCTTTTTAAAGTTTTTTTTTTAAGAATTTTTTTAAGTCTAATAAGTTATGTATTTCTATTCTGGGAATTTCCAATCAAAACTTTTTTATATTTCTTTTAATAAAGTTATATGCCTTAGGTGTGAGGTACACATGAGATCGTTGCCCAATTGTTTTATACATTAATTTAGCTGATATAAGTTTTTTCTTTATTTCTGGTATTATATACATGTAAAATTATTGTTGTTTCTGAATATTGCATCAGTGACAAGCTTAAAAATATAATTGAAGTGGATCCATGATTGATGCCTCTCTGCAGGGTGTAGGCACCCTGAATAACTTTGGAGATAAAAAAATTTTGAAAAATTGGTGAAACACGTCAACCTTGTTTCCAAGGGGGACATATTTTAATGTAATACTTGTATACCTATCATCATCCCTCTACCCTACACGGCCATCCCCTCAAAAAATTCAAATGGCAAAGGGGGTCGAGTGATACATCTTTTTGAAAGGTCTTTCAATTCACTACATAACTGTGTATTTTTTTTAAACTTTTATCGATTTGTTCTTAAGGAAAATAAACATTTCTAATTTCTGACATACGTTGTGCAAGCTCTTCATTTGCATCTTGCATGTGAATAGGCTCGTGAAATCTATTTAATATAGCGCACGTGATTTTCAAAAAATCTGACAAGTGTACACAGTGTTGAATTGATATCATATCCCTAAAAAGTTTAAAAACTGATTTTAAATGTCCATTTCTTGATCCCACCATCCAACGTGTTTTTTGTAATAACTCTCGAACGACAGGTGAGGTGGAATTTCGTAGTTTAAATTCAGTCCCTCAAGAAACCGAACAGCATCCCTATAGCCACGATCTACAACAAATATATCACCTTCTTGAACCCATTCTTTATTCTGTGTTGATCTTGGGTCATGTGTAAAATAATTGTTGCGTCATTACTGCGAACATCCGAGAAGTATGGACCATGTACATCTAAAATATATCCATTCAGAGCGACTACTAGGCCTGCTTTTAACAAATTATACTTTTTTATGGAAAAAGTAAGACTGTCGTTGAATTCGAAAATGGGAGCTTTTTGGAACTTTTAAATATGTACAGTCAGGGTATAAAATTGCTTTTGGATATTCTGGTTCAGGATTGTAGAGAATATTTGAAAATCTGGTGACATGGCTATTTATGAATTGTTCTTTATTTTGAACTTCAGAACAATCAAATCCTAAGTTTTCAGGTGCAAATGTGACCATAAAGCTTTGTCTTACAATGATAATAGCTATACTTACATTTTGCGGGCACGAATAATTCAATAGCGTTTTTTAAACAGATATCTGATAATCCCTGTCTCATTTTTATCAAAAAAGTTATTAAATGTTTCTTTGTGACATTCCTTAAATGACCGCCATATTGTACAGGATTGCAAAATTGATATAATTCACGAAATTGGTTTTTATTTAAAAATGTAATGGACTTAAAGTCATCGTCATCAAAATTGGCCTCATCTTCGTATTTTAAAGATTATACTTTCTGAGCATATTGCCTAATTTTTCTAAACCTTTCACCACAGACAGCATCGTGTTTCCAAGGGTAAATAAATTCCAGTTTTTAAGAAAAAAGTCTATTCTTGCATCAATGCTTGACAAATTCTCTGACAAACAAAACAATTCATTGTGTACTCTGTTTATTCTTCTTTTACAGTTTAAACAAATTCTGGACTGTTCGTTTAACATAATTTCATTAAAACGAAACCGATTTCTATGTAATTTTGGGACATTTTTCTTCCGCTCTTCATTAATATTATTTTCGTCATATTTTGCAACTTGAGTTTTCCCGACCACAATTATAACATTGTACCATTTTAAAAAATTATTATTTTACTGTTTTCGTATGAAATAATTGTTGACAGTTAATGAATTATTTAAGTGACAACCATAATAACAAAATAATGGCAAGGCATACTTCGTAAAATTAAAAAGTTTTAAAAAAATTGATTCAGGAAACCGTTACTATTACTATGTGGTAGTTCGATATCACAAGGAAACGAGTAAAACACTACTATTCTCCAATATATTAACAATAAAAATATTACGTACACATTAATTATAAAAACTGAAGTAGCTTTAAAAAACGTACAAAATAAGTAGTTATTTGTTCAATATTTTATATCAATAGTTTGCATCTAAAATACATTTTTTAGAACTTTAAAAGTTAGTATTTATCATTAGCAATCATAGCACCTCGTATATTTTGATTATAGGACACTTCGATAAATAACTATATTGTTACGCCACTGGACTGTGTAGACTGGTTAGATGAGACTGGAATTGTACGCTAACGGCCGGGAATATTCTGGACTCCTCTAGATCGTGTGAATGGAGGTATAAATAGGACACACGGTGTGCCGAGTCTTAGTCTGAAGTCGAACGTGAGCGAGTAAAGAAGAAATACGAAAGGGACTTATAAGTGTTCAGTTGTGATTATAATTAGGACAGTGATTAATCTATTGTTGTTAATTGTTAATTAGTAAATAAAGTAGTGAGTAAGTGTTACCTGGACTTTCAATCAACGAATCTACGAGTATAGGTGTTTGTGTGGATAGCAAACACGTAACAATTTGGTGTCAGAAGTGGGATTGGAAGAGAAATTTCTGGAATATTCGAAAAGGTTCTACAGTGTTCTTCTCAGAAATTAGTGGTAACACGAAGAATTAAACTACTGGACAGTCGTGTTTGAGGACTATTTCTGGACTGAATAGTGACTTTTAAGTGGATTTTCGAGAAGTTTCTAGAACATTCGATTTAGAAATAGTTGCAAATACGCGAGTGCCGCTAGTAATAACGTGTTGTAGACTGAGAAAAAGGGCTACTAGTGCAATTTCGGGAAAATTCTAGAACATTCGATTTGAAAACCACAGCAGATACTTAGACTGTGTTAACGGAAACGTGTTATAGACTCAAAATAAGACTTATTAGTGATATTTTGTGAAAATTCTCGAACATTCCATTGGACAACTAGTGGAGATAAGTGAATTTTGTCAACACAAAAGAAGTATAGACTCTAAATAAGACTTTCTAGTGCTGTTTCGAGATTTTTTCTGGAACATTTCATTATTAAAATAGACGTGATATCAACATTTTACGGATTTTATAGTGTAATAAACTTTATTCTGAAATTGATTTACGTGTCGTGAGTTAATGCCAACAACAAGAAGTATGGCGGAGAAGCAAACACAGGACATGCTTGCAGCATTGTTACAACGGATGGACGAACAAGAGAGAAGACGACAGGAAGAAAAAGCAGAACAAAGGAAGATTATGGAAGATCAAGAGAGAAGACGTCAGGAAGAAAAAGAAGAACAGAGAAAAATTATGGAAGAGCAAGAAAGAAGACGACAGGAAGACAAAGAAGAACAAGAAAGAAAAAGACAGGAAGAAAAAGAAGAACAAGAGAGAATACGACAAGTAGAGAAAGACGAACAAAGGAAAATTATGGAGGATCAAGAAAGAAAAAGACAGGAAGAAAAAGATGACTTAAGAGAAATGATGGAAAGCCTGGAAATAAGACGCCAGGAAGAATTGAGACAAATTATGGAGGAACAGCATCAAGTCATGCTCTCAGTAACTGAACAATTGAAAGAAGATGTACTGGCTGAAGTCAGTGAAGTTAGAGGAAAGTTTGAGAGAGAAATAACTGAAGTTAAAGGAAAAGTCAGTGAAGTTGAAGGGGAAATAGCCCGGTTGAAACAACAATTAAGAGAGAAGGGAGGCCAATTGGTACTGTCGTCTGGTACTAGATTACAACCACCTTCCTTCGACGGGCAAAGTTCATGGTCAACTTATAAGAGACAGTTCGAGGCAGCTGCACGTTCAAATAACTGGAACGATGAAGAAAAGGCAACAGCATTGGTATTAGCACTAAGGGGCCAAGCGTTAGACTTGCTCCAAACAATTCCTGCCGCACAGCAACAAAACTTTAGCATTCTGGAAGCAGCGTTAGAACTAAGATATGGCGATCAACATCTAGCCCAAGTATATCAGGCTCAGCTCAAATCACGCAGACAACGAGGTGGAGAAAGCCTCCAGGAGTTCGAGGCTGCGGTAGAAAGATTAGCTGATCTAGCCTATCCTGATGCACCAATGGAATTTCAACAACAGTTAGCAGTTGGTACATTTATTGATGGAGTAAGGGACCAGGAAGTTAGGCGAATTCTTAAGTTAGCCAGGCATAAGCTTAGTAGTGAGGCTTTAGTACATGCACTGGAGATTGAGGCTGCCTATAATGATACCACACAATCAAATCAGAGAGTACGAGCTGTGAGTGTGGAGGAAGACAAGCCAGACAATACAACACAAAACCTGATATCTGATCTACACAAGATGTTGACCCAACTACTGACAAAATTGAACTCCCAGCAGAGACAAGACCAACAACAAAGTAGTTGGAGGCCGAATGGAGGCATCCGTTGTTATATGTGTGGCAAATTGGGCCATATTAAGAGGAACTGTCATGAGCTCAACATTCAAGATCCGAGACAAACCCAACAGCAAAGTAGTGGGAGACAGAGTGGAGGACGTATGCGCTGTTATAAGTGTGGCACAGTGGGCCATATTCAGAGTAACTGTCGTCAGCGCATCCCTGAGAGGGTCGCAGTAATGGAGAAGCCGCAGGAGAACTGGCGAGCTGGTATTTCGCGGAATATAGCAGATGGCCTTTCCAAAAGACCGTGTCAGAAAGACTGCAAGCCTTGCCACCGTAAGGAAGAACAACAAAAGGTACAAATAATGAAGACCGTTAAGATTGATGTTCCGGATTATTGGACAAAAGAGTCGTTAAGGGAAGCGCAGTTAAACGATAAGGAAACTGGTCCTATTCTGCAATGGAAAGAAAGAGGAACTCGGCCCGATTGGAAAGACATTTCAAATAAATCAGTGGGGCTGAAGGCTTTATGGGCACAATGGGACTCCCTTATAGTAGAGGATGGACTACTGAAGAAAGCGTGGGAAAGTCCAGATGGGAGGAAAGTTACTTTGAAATTGTTAATCCCGAGGTGTTATGTAGCAAATGTACTTCAGCAAGTGCATAATGGAACGTCTGGTGGACATTTTAGCATCAACAAAACCTTGACTAAAGGAAGAGAACGGTTCTACTGGGTAAACAGTCGTCAAGATGTGGAGGCTTGGTGCCGCCAATGTGAAGTTTGCGCGGCAAGAATGGGGCCACAAATAAGAAATAAGCAATATAACGCTAGGGCTCCTTTTGAGCGAATTACAATAACAAATGACCGTATGAAGGCTCGTTATGATCTTAAGGCTAATTCAGGAGGGTACCAGGTGGGAGAGTTGGTTTGGCTATATAACCCACAACGAAAGAAAGGCAGGTCCCCAAAACTTCACCACCCTTGGGAAGGACCTTACACTGTCGTCACCAGACTAAACGACGTTGTATATAGAATTCAGCAAAGTCCAAAATCCAAGATGAAGGTGGTGCACATAGAGAGACTAGCCAAGTATGCAGGGAATAATGAAATGCCTGATCGGGACGTTCAGGCTTAAGGAGGGGGCAGTGTTACGCCACTGGACTGTGTAGACTGGTTAGATGAGACTGGAATTGTACGCTAACGGCCGGGAATATTCTGGACTCCTCTAGATCGTGTGAATGGAGGTATAAATAGGACACACGGTGTGCCGAGTCTTAGTCTGAAGTCGAACGTGAGCGAGTAAAGAAGAAATACGAAAGATACTTATAAGTATTCAGTTGTGATTATAATTAGGACAGTGATTAATCTATTGTTGTTAATTGTTAATTAGTAAATAAAGTAGTGAGTAAGTGTTACCTGGACTTTCAATCAACGAATCTACGAGTATAGGTGTTTGTGTGGATAGCAAACACGTAACAATATACTTCAAAATCCTTATACTAAACGATGTTTTAATGATATTCATATCCAAAGAGAAAAATAATATTTTTAAACTTTGCAAAAGAAGTAATCTTCGAACCTGTTTTCTGGTACACCCTGTAGGCTCACAAAAATTTCTCACATATACAAGTGTCATCTTGTGTCATAATATATCGTACAAAAAATTTCAGAAAAATCTACTAAAACCCAGGATCCCTCTTGTTTGAGTGCCATGTCCTTTTAGGAATTAACAGTTATTAAGTGTATCAGACGAGTAATCATTAATATCCTTCATGAAATGTCAGTTCGTGATTTGATTACTCGATTATTATCTGAGCAATGCCCCTTTTAATGATAATTTTAGTGCATTTTTTCTTCATTCAAATTAAAGAAAACCCGATGAACTTCGATGAGATGAAGATTAATAATCTCTCTTGGAAGCTTTTCGCTTGACTGCCCGTCCTGGTAATTGCATTTAAAAGGTCAAGGTTACAGTACAAGAGTAAAAGATATTTATATTGTCATATATTACAGAATAATATAAATGTTCCCGTAAAGTAGTACTGACCTTTACCTATTTTTTTTATTATGCAATCGTTGGTAGACGGTTTTATCGTTGCTACATCCGTTAATTGTTTTATTTTTGTATTTTATTGTAACGTTTTATTGCCAGTCTAATTAATTGGACTTTTATATATATATATATGAAAATAGATTAAGTTACCTGATTAAGAAGTAATGCCGCATGCATAAGATTAAAATCTAATCGTTATAACTCGTAATTTCGTAGGTCAGAACTCCTTTTAAAATGCGTATGCTCTGCAAACATTTAAAATTCACCTGCTAGAACTTGTATCAATTATTTTAATTTTCATTGCCAAAACATTACTTTTTTAATAACACTTATGAAATTTCGTTTACGTAATTGATTACAACGTTTATGTTTACTATGGTTCAAAACAAACTCAGTATTTAAAAAACGGTGCCATGCTTATAGTTTATCAATAAATAGGCTGAGATTTGATATGTTGTTAGATCGGTCCGTTTCTTGCTTTCATAATCTTCGATCTCTTGTTAAAAACCCCTTGTCTCTTCAGGTTCACAATCTCTCGTTCTATTGTCTTCGAGATTCATCAATCTCACTACCGAGGCGTCAATTATGTAATATATGTAGCTACTATGATTGTGTTTATTATCTTGAGTTTGTTTCATGCATTATGCCTGTTACCTTTTCTAGTGCTGGAATAACTGAATAGTGCAGACACTTTGTATATATGTAAGGTAAGGTCCTTTGTCTAGCGTTACCACAAGTACTTTGGAACTAATGTCTGGTAAGAATTACATGACCTTTCGATGTTTGTTTCCTGTCAGAAGAAGATACCTTGGATTTTTTCAGCATTTATCTTCACTCTTCACACCACACCTCCAGCTTGATGTTATTGATCTTTGGAATATTGTGATTGTAGCTGCGAAAACAATGCGACTCCTCTTCGGGGCACTTTGGCTTCAGTAAGCTCACCTCCTACCTGTGTGCACAGCCGGTTTCTATTAATCTTTTTCCCAAGGCTAAAATGTTGCCCGCGTTTCAAACTCAGCAAAGAATTTGCTTCTTACAAGGAAGTCATCGAGCAACCAAAAGAAGGAGCACTACATAGATAGTCTATCCTCATGTAAAAATTCATCGCTCCAAATCTTGAACCCCGAAATTTTTATATCGACACCAACAACGCATATTTACGATATTGTCAATTTTGACATAGCAAATGCGTACAAATGGTATAGATATTAACATAATTTTGGGGTCCAGATTTTAGAGCCGTAAATTTTAACATGGGATGGAACTATCTATGTATATTTAATCTATGAGCAGCATCTAGGAACATATCTGATGGTGACGATGATTCAACTTCATGAGAATAAACTTTTTCAGATATTGAGGAGGCTGAATGAGACAATTGTTTTATTTGGTTTTATATATAATATGAAAGAGAATGATAAATACAGTTTTATTTTTTATTAACAGAATTCTACTAAATTTTTCTTTTTCTTTCTTGAGGCTTACTACCACATGGATAATTCTTGGTTATCTAAAAGTACGATACTGGAAAAATGTCTAAGAATTATTTATGTGGTAGTAAGCCCCAAGAAAGATATAGAAAAATTTAGAGAATGCCACAAATAACATTCAGACAATATTTAGTTTTCTAGTAATTTTCCTACATTAATTTAGCTAAAATAAAAGGTTATTATTTGGACACCACTAAAACCATAATTAAATTAATCTCCCTAAAATGTCTATATTTTCCTAAAATAATTTAAATAATCTTAATATTCTCAAAAATTCTCGAACATTCCCCAATATTCGCAACAATCAATAAATTACCGAAATTTTGCAACACTAGGTATGGTACGGTGGCGTACAATATTGTTACGTCCTTTTGACAAAAAAACAATCTGCGTTAAGTTCATAATTTATAAATATTCTTAACTTTTTCAATGTGTATAATTAATTGTAACTGTTTTGAGGTTAATGAAATGTTCATATTTTTATAAACTTCGCACATTTATGAAAGTAGTGAAAATTACCATTTTAGCGAGCATTTTAGGTACGAAGGTTTTACGAAAAATATTATGTAGTTTATTATGTATGGTGTGAACTTTAATAATACTCAGTAAAAACCGAAACATTTGTAACAAGCTACCCCGTTATGGTGTTGATTAACTGGCCATTTTATCTGAAAAAGAGGTAATTGTCTGGTCAGAGGTCATGTATGTAGGTTCGATGACAAGGTTATTGAAGTATAAATATCACTTTCGAATAAACGTTCTGATAAAAATGTGTTCTAAGCATTAAGAATAAATATTGTTAAAATAATAAAACACCAATCCCCGATAGGTTTTCAGTTTCAATTCGGGGTACTAGGGATTATGATCTAGTGTAATTTTATGCCTCGATAATTCAATATATCACACTAGGTGGTATCGATCACGTTCTAAATTGCTCCTTCTACTATAGTTTAAGCAAAATAATTATGTGCACTAATGAGATACAATCAAATTGTTTAGTATGCTAATTAAAGATTCCTTAGTGGAACTAATTGCTTCAGTAGGCACTTGATTCTAGATATATGCCAAGGAACTCCACATAGTCATTTCGTTGCATGTTAACCGATTGTTAAGTGGTAATGTATTTGAACTTTTCATTTGTATTTTAAAGGAAAAAACAATGCATGTAATGACATAATTTCTTATTTTCGCAAAAAGAAAATAATTAGACAATAGAACTAAATCAATTAACGTAGGTAGGTTAATCCCATATGAGTAATTATTCATGATAAGACAAACAGACTACCCTGGTTTTATTTATAAAAATTCCTGTGTCTGATGATGTGAAGTAAATTTACTTGTTCACGAAACCGATCACACCAATAAAGGAATTTTATGAGAATTTTTCTGTTTGTCTTATCATAAAACAATTAAATCAATGGAAGGGTTCTTTTAATCGATTTCAACTTTCAAGTTTTCAACGAAACTAACCGATGTGTTTAATACAGGGTGTCTGTTTAATGCTTCAAAACAACTGAAGAGTTTTATTTCTTGAGAGGTGCAAAAGAACAGGAGAAAATATTCCATTAAATCAGGACGTGTTAAGTTGGAGCAATTCATGTTGGTAAGAATATTATTCCAGGCTTAATTTGATGTAATATGAAAAATAAAATAAATAGCATGAAAACAGGAAGGATTATTTAAGAGCTGTGTTTAAAAGGAAATGTTTAAAACATGTATAAAAACTTGTTTAAAACAAGATTGTTTTGAACAGTTTAAAACATGTTTTCTAAGTGTTTTAAACATTTGTTTCAATTTATGTTCACTTCAAATGAAAGCACTATGCACACAAATGCGGAAAGTAACTTTTTCCACAGGGGGTACTTTAAAAGGTCATTTTCTATACTACTTTGCATGTTGGAAATTCAGACTTTCTTCACGGTCATTGAAAAAATAGTTTTTTAGGTACTGTTAGAATATTATAATAATATTATATTTAATTTAGTGTCAATGTTCTTTTCCTGTTTAATTTGATAATAATGTTTCTTTTTAACTGTTTTTCTTTAATTTAGTTAACTAGAATATTTATGCTATATAACAAAATTAAAAATTTTGCTTTAAAATGCGATTCTCTTGTCCTATCCCAAAAGTGCGCCATTGCAGTTTAAAACATGCCATTTTGACAAAGTGTTTTAAACAGATTTAAACCAAAAATACAGTTTTAAACAAAAAAAAAACATGGTTTTGGTTTTTTTAACGTGTTTTTTTTATCAACCCTTTAAGAGTAGTGGGCCGCTTTACTACCCCCAAAACTCTTTTTCATAGAAACAAGTGATTGAAATAAGCATTTTGTCATGTCCGCCAAGATGGCGCCTCGTATGTTGAATTGTGAAATTTATTTTGCACAGTAATTTTGTATCAAATTTTATTACAAGTAGCAAATTTGTGCTTATTTTCTTTTTGGGCAATGTTCAACGCTAAAGTGTCGCCATCTAGTCGCTGCAACTCACATATACTTATAGGTCTTTCTCCACTAATGGGAAACTGGCAGTCCCATATTTTACGCACATAACATTATATCGATACGTTATAACTAGAGTTGGCAAAAATGCGCCGCAGGCCATGGGCGTACGCATCCTAATAAGTGCAATAAAAGAAATTAACTAGTAATAAAAGCAATAAACTGTTACAATTTATAACAATGTATGCACATCTTACCCTCTTAACTAGCTTGGTTATCACAAACTGGACAAGATCTGTACAAACATTGCAGTATCGTGTATGTTTCTATGGTTGTCTTTGAGAGTAATGTTAGATGTGGTGAAAAAATATGCCTATATTTTGAAAACTACCGTTCGACATCTATCGATGTAATACAAGCATACTTAAAATAATCTTTGAACTCACTTAACGGATCTGCAGATGCACCATCAGTGCCATTACAAATTTGTCTTAATCTAGTTAAACCGGTGTCTTGCTTTAACACACGTGCAAACTTTTCTCTAACGCGCTCATTCTTTGCGTCACCTATAGAGTGTAGCAGTCGATTTACTTTGGCCACTATTTGCAGTGACTCCGCTAACGAGCACGTACTGTTTTGTAAGTTTTGTATGGCGTCATGTAATCTTTTATATTTCTTGTGAATATAGTTTTTAAAGCTGATTCAACAGAAACATCTTCGAATTTTGTCTGGCCTTCCTTAATAGCTGCAGCCTCGTCTGGATTGAATTGTAGTATCACAGCTTTTATTTGCTGTAAATATTCAGCATAATAAAAAGCTGACTTCAACCATGTTCCCAACGTGCAAGAATCGGTTGTGGTGGTTCAGGAATATCGGGACAGTTGCTATGAAATGCGCGAAGACGTTTAGGAAATTTAAGAAACACTTTTTTTGTACTTGCTATTAATGCATTACCTCTGGAAAACCTTGTCGAATAGTTTCTACGATAATGTGTAAAGCATGCACTTTACACGTAACATATACCAATCTACAACCGTGTTCTTGAAGAGAACGGCCTACCAAACGCATTGTCGCGGCACCATCGGTCACAAACATCAACACTTGACTTTTTGACAGGTCAAATTTTTCTACCGTCTCCAACACCACTGGAGTAATTAATTGGCCAGTACACTCAGTTAGTCTTTTGCTAGCTAGTACCAGTGGATATCTCGGCTTAAGAGGATCCAGTACACATACTATAACATTTAAAATAGAATTTTTTGACAATCTGTCGTCTCGTCAACACATAACCACAGTCGTGTATTTTTTAGTACACATTTGATCTTATTTACAATGTCTTCGCCTACAGTTGGTACATAGTTACGTAACGTTGTGCGACTTGGTAACATCACCTTGGGATTGTACTTATTCCAGAACTCCTGAAATGGTTGTTCATCAAGTATGTGCAGCGGAACATCACAGGCAATCAGCATTAAGAGTAAATCGAACATAAACTGTATTGTCGAAGGCACGCCATTTTTTTTGTTTTTTGTTGCACAGAATTTACGTGAGGTTTACAATCACGTTTGTCCCAGCACACATCAGGTCTGTCTCGCACACCTTACAAATTATTATAGCACCATTGTAGAATAAATCCAGGAATTCACGTATGGCTGTTTTTACCCTTTGGCAGCTCTGACATACTTTATTATTAAATTAATATCAAAAATAAAACGACAAATAAAATTATGAACAATACAACGGAGAGGAAGAAGTTACGTTGTACACACCACGAGGCATAATAGACTAAAATCAAATGTTAGTCTTTGCTAAAATACTAAACAAGTCTCGCTTACGTATTTGTGTATTTGTCTACCTGGCACCGCCCGTGACTTGCGGATCGATTTGCCAGCTCTAGTTATAACTATTTTAAATTGTAATACATTTTTTTCTGATTATAACTTACCATTGAAATGATAGATTCATCTATATTTCATTTAAAAAAAATCAATTATGGCATTGAAGTATCAATAAATAATTATGTAAAAAAACTCACCAGGGGACTGTTGTTCCGTTCGAACGAAACACGTCCGTCAATGATGAAGAGTTAAATACTACTGTTAAAATTAGGCACTTCGTCACTTTTTTTTTGTTTAAAAACAAATTTCACGTTGATCGCTGCATTCATCGCGAGATTTGTTTACCTTAAATGATTTTTGTGATTTTTTATACTTCACCAGGGGACTGTTTACATAGTTAAAGGACAACATTTTTTGTGTTATTTTATCGAAATAAATATTTAAAATGGAAGTTTTTCCGCCTAGTAATTTTGCATAAACCTTCATAGATCAACTACAAACTTATCAAACACAAATAGCATTCTTAGATGTTAGTTTCAATTTGTAATGTGTTAAGTAGGGACAAACCAGGGGACTGTCTTTTCAATGGTTGAAACGAAAAAAAACAAAGAAGTATAGATGAATCTATCATCTCAATAGTATGTTATAATCAGAAAAAAATATTACAACTTAAAATGGTTATAACATATCAATATAATGTTATGTGCGTAAAATACGTTTGGGACCGCCAGTTCCCATTAGAAAGGCCCATGTACCAGTTTTTGTTGTGTAAGTATTTTATGTTCAGTTTTTATGACTGTCCATTGATCAGAATTAAAGTTATTTGAGGAATAATATGGAAAATTTGATTTTTTAAAAACACCGCTGTTTTAAGCGCTAACGCCCCATTACATGAAATGTGACGTGATGGATGACTAAAACAAATAATATAATTTTAAGTGTTACTATTTGATCTATCGCTTGTTTAGCTGACGAATATGAACATCTACATATACCAAAATTATTTTTTAGTCTGAACCACCATCTAAGATGTCACAAAATTGTTAGTTTAATAATTTCTCCTCTAGTCCCGTGATTGCAACAATAGTAAAATAGTACAAGGCGAAGACAACCTGTATATTTGTAGTCATAGATATTTATATAATTGCTATTTAATTACCAATAACATTATTTAATTTTATTCAATTCTCATTAATTGTTTACTAAATCACCGACTGTAGGTACCACTAATTAGTTTTTAAAAGTCCAATCGTAAAATAAACAATTTTATCAAAATACAGCTTTTTAGAATTTAGAGATGAGGTCACCACCATGTATTTCATGGAAGCTGAAGCGGAACTCCAAAATCCACAAAATCTAGTCGTATTTTAATTCCTGGTTTATATATCAATTTAATGTTTGTTTAAATGAGAACACACTTAAATATAAAATATGGAGTAATTATTACGTTTTATGCCTATCGGTCAGTCAGTATAGATTGTTGTTCTAATGATAACTTACCGGTTTCGTTGAAGTTTTTCTCGATTCGAATTGATAAATAAATACCATTACATTTGCAACTGGACCAAAATACCATGAGTCCCCAAAAATTGCTGAAACAACATTTGAAATATCTCGAGGCCCAAAAATTATATAGAGTTGTAGAAAAAAATAATTATATTCTAGCAAACTGTGATTAAAAAAATGCGTATATTTAGATTCTAGTTAGTTAAATTGTATGTGTGTCTTTTCTCTCGGAGTAAAATCTTTTATTACTTTGAGAATGCACTACGAAAGACATGGATATCTGTAATGTGATACTTTCAATCCTGCTCCGATATTTTTATCTTTATGATGGTCGCAGATGAGAAATCTAGCATGGCAATTATTGTTTACCCTCAAGATATTTCAACTTGACGTCCCACTCTGGTGATATTAACTTTAGCTTCCATGTGGCATAGCTGCATATTTAATTAATATTTAGTTAGTTTACAATTCAATTCGATTTCAAAATTTGTTTAGCTACAAAGTAGATAGGATATGTCATATTTTAAAACTACGGTTGTAACTGTCCACTTTTTAATCGCCCTGTAGTTGACCAAATAGAAAATTTAAGTTTATTTATGACCCTATAAGTTAGGCAATTTGTAACATGCACAATTAAATTGTAGGTTGTCAATAGCTCATAGTTTTAATGAATACCCATATAGTTAGAGGACATGAAAAACGCCAGAAGTAGCGAGAGAGCTTGAGTGAGGAGAACTTGGTAAGAGGTTGCCGAAGGACGCTGTTAAGTATAAAGCACGAGTGTGCTAATTTATTTTGTACCTGATAAGTAATTGATTTATTGATTAATGTAAAATAAATATTGTTTAAATTTATATTGTGTGACTTTGTTAGCTCAGAGAAGTACTAGCAGTTCTTTAGATCCTCAAGATTATTTGGTCTGTTTTTGTAAACTCTGTCCTTAATGTATCTATCCACTGTTGAGGAAAGTCTTCGTTAAGGTAATTTCTTACATTTAGTGCAAAATATGATGGAGCCTCATTTTGTTGAAACCAGATATTTTCAACAGGAACTGGACTTTTGAGGTTGGGAAGAAGCGCTGCGATGGCCGGTATATGATTTCTTTAATAAATCAAGATCTATCTCTTGGCCCATTTACGTTACCCTCTCTATGAAAAAAGGTTCGACAATATGATTGCATATTATACTCGCCTACACGTTAACTTTTTGGAGATATTGCGTGTGGATTTCACTCTTCCAGTGGGGATTATCTCTGAACCAAATACTACAGCTATGTCTATTTATCTTTTCATTCATGTGGCTTCATTAAGAAATTGAATTTAATTCACAAAATTATTAGCATTACATAAATATTGCATAATTTCACAAAACTGTATTTTCTAATCCTTATCATCTTCTGAAAGTTCCTGTATAAAATGATTGTTTGTCTATAGCGTCGAGCAGTTTTATACACTGTGGATCTAGTGACTTCCCGATTTGGATGAAGTCACTCAATGACCTGAGTCTACGAATTTTTTCATATAAACGTTTTCTATATCCCAAACCCCTAATAATCAAAATTTCTGTGCCCTCAGATTTACTTGTAAAACCGTATTAACAGAGATGTGTAATGTATGCATTATTAAACCGAAACTTACATTTTATTTTAAGCTGACTATAAAGCATTGTCAAGACCTAAGGCCTTTCACAAATCTGACATATTATTGCTTTGTATTTATGCATTTGTAGAAAAAAATAGTAACATAATTATTGGGTATTTCAAAAGCGTTCATTCAAACCTAACATAATAATAATAAATATATTATATTTTATACTGACATTCTTACCTGAATGTGCTAGTATAAAAGTTCTAGGTATATAATAAAAAAGTTCTAGGTATATAATAAATAAAAAACAACAGTTTCAATACATTTTGTCATAGAAACTATTAAATAAGTGTTCTTAGTATTAAAAGCAAAAAATATTGAGATTAAAAAACTATTAATTCACCAAACACTCAAGAAATTATTTCCTCCAGTTACAATTCAAAAACGAAAACCGCTAGTCCGATATATATCTAAGTACTTTCATTCTTCCTGAACTGATCAGGAGGTTGGTCCGCGAACAAATTATTTATAAAAAATATTTAAATTAGATAATTCAAAATATGAACATTTGTCATATTTATTTATTTTGATATTTTTAATTAGGACCTTATTCAGACAGGTAAAGAAACTATGCTGTTAAAGCTAGTGATAAGAACACACTTTTTTTACTAATTCTACGTAAGAAAGTTTTACTTCCAGTACATTCAAATGTGGTATAAAATATGTCATTAATATTTTGGAACATTTTTTGAATGTATTGGGTGCCGTAGACGTATAATATAATTTATATTATTTATAAAAAGAAATAGTCTGTTGTATAGATTACACCGTGCATACTTTTTTAAAAAAACTGTGTGAAGGATAACGAAGTGATTTTTCCATTGAAAATTGATTCCATTGGAATGAAAATCAGTCACTATATTAATAACAAAATTCGATAAGTGTTGTATATAATAATTTAACCTGTGATTGTTCCTATAAAGATAATATGCATGAGAAAATGCAAAACTCTAAACAATTGTATACACATTATTATCATAATTGGAACAAAAAACTCAGAATTGAAATATCATAATTATGCAAATTGTACACCTTACTACGCCCAAGATTTAACGTTCGTGTGGGAAATTATAATATTGAAAACAAAGATAATGAAATAAATTTAAAACAATACGTGATACCGGGTGTTACTCATCATTGTGATATAGTTTAACTTTCAAACTATAATAATAAAATAAAGCCTGTATGGAAAAACAGTAAATTTAAATAAAGATGCATAATGAATAAATGTATATATGTATATACATTTCAATATATATGTATGACATTTCAAACGTCAATATTTTTCATAATGTAATTTCTAGTTTTCCATTTAAGTGTGCCATGACGATTCCGATTTATTCAAAATGACCCGTGTAATGATAGAAAAATCGAAATCCCATCAAAAATATTAAATTACGTGATTTATGAGCAAATAAAGTTCATCAAAATGGTTTTTGGGGAAAAACTCAATTTTTTCAAATGGAACCATATTGGTACCGTGGTACCGTTTATTAGTACTATTAATAAGGAATTTATTCATATATCGTATTAAAATGTGCGATAAATGCAATCAAAATTACAGCTAAAAGAAAATAAGAAAATACAATTTCGTTCTAATTAAATGTTAAGAAGTAACTAAGGTGGCTTTGAAAACAATGAAATATTTAGCTTGTCAAACATTTGTTGGTTTACCGGTGTTTTTATTGTGTTTTTAAAAATTGTTTAAAATTCTTGTTAATTGTGTTCAAAATACTGCAAATTTATACGAAATGAAAAAGTGGACATGTTAATTATTTATGGGGAATGTAGAAAAAATTCCATTGCGGCTAGACACCTTTATGCCAATCGATATCCTGATAGACTGTCTAGCGAGAAATTATTGTAATCGTCTTGAAAAACATTTCCGAAGTGAGCCAACAATAATCCCGAAGAAAATTTCATTCTTGATGAAGGAATACAAATTAATGTTTTGGCTCGAGTAGAAGTTGATAAGATTGTTTCTTTAAAGCAAATTGGGTTGAATTGGAAATCAGTCACCAAACAGTAAGCCGAATTTTGCACAAATACCACTATAAATCTTTTAAATACCAATTGCACCAGCACTTGTACGAAAATGATTACGAACGTAGGATGAAATATTGCAATTGGATTTTGCAGAATAACGCGCAGCCAAACAATGATTTTTTGGGAATGATTTTATTTTCGGACGAGTCTAGTTTTATAAATTTAAGATTATTTAACCGACAAAATACAAAATATTGGCCACAAGAAAATCAAAATTTATTACGGGAGGGTAACTTTCAAGTGCGGTTCGGTTTTAATGTTTGGCTTGGAATAATCGGTAGCAGAATCATTGGTCCAATAATATTTGAAGGACCCTGACTGGTGCCAGATAGTTGGGATTTCGACAAAATGAAATTGAGGACAGTTTAGATGAATTACCTTTCCATTTACGACAGGGAATGTATTTCCAACAAGATGGCGCTCTTCCACATAATTTAAAGATAGTAATTTCGACGAATGGTCCTGTGAGGTGGCCTCAAAAATCACCTGATTTGACACCCCTTGATTTCTTTGTTTGGGGTCATTTGTTTAGTTTAAAAAAAATACACAGTTATATAGAGAATTGACCTTTCAACAGATGTATCACTCGATCTCCTTTGCCATTTGATTTTTTTTGAGGGGGTATATATATATATATATATATATATATATATATATATATATATATATATATATATATATATATATATATTGGAAAAATCACTTCGTTATCCTTCACACAGTTTTTTTAAAAAAAGTATGCACGGTGTAATCTATACAACAGACTATTTCTTTTTATAAATAATATAAATTATATTATACGTCTACGGCACCCAATACATTCAAAAATGTTCCAAAATATTAATGACATATTTTATACCACATTTGAATGTACTGGAAGTAAAACTTTCTTACGTAGAATTAGTAAAAAAAGTGTGTTCTTATCACTAGCTTTAACAGCATAGTTTCTTTACCTGTCTGAATAAGGTCCTAATTAAAAATATCAAAATAAATAAATATGACAAATGTTCATATTTTGAATTATCTAATTTAAATATTTTTATAAATAATTTGTTCGCGGACCAACCTCCTGATGAGTTCAGGAAAAAATAAAAGTACTTAGATATATATCGGACCAGCGGTTTTCGTTTTGGAATTGTAACTGGAGGAAATCATTTCTTGAGTGTTTGGTGAATTAATAGTTTTTTAATCTCAATATTTTTTGCTTTTAATACTAAGAACACTTATTTAATAGTTTCTATGACAAAATGTATTGAAACTGTTGTTTTTGATTTATTATATACCTAGAACTTTTATACTAGCACATTCAGGTAAGAATGTCAGTATAAAATATAATATATTTATTATTATCATGTTAGGTTTGAATGAACGCTTTTGAAATACCCAATAATTATTTTACTATTTTTTTCTACAAATGCATAAATACAAAGCAATAATATGTCAGATTTTTGAAAGGTCTTAGGTCTTGACAATGCTTTATAGTCAGTTTAAAATAAAATGTTAGTTTCGGTCTAATAATGCATACATTACACATCTCTGTTAATACGGTTTTACAAGTAAATCTGAGGGCATAGAAATTTTGATTATGAGGGTTTGGGATCTAGAAAACGTTCATATGAAGAAATTTGTAGACTACTCAATGAGCTTCATCCAAATCGGGAAGTCACTAGATCCACAGTGTATAAAACTGCTCGACACACTGGACAAACAATCATTTTATACAGGAACTTTCAGAAGATGATAAGGATTAGAAAATACAGTTTTGTGAAATTATGCAATATTTATGTAATGCTAATAATTTTGTGAATTAAATTCAATTTCTTAATGAAGCCACATGAATGAAAAGATAAATAGACATAGCTGTAGTATTTGGTTCAGAGATAATCTTCACTGGATGAGTGAAATCCACACGCAATATCTCCAAAAAGTTAACGTGTAGGCGAGTGTAATATGCAATCATATTGTCGAACCTTTTTTCATAGAGGGTAACGTAAATGGACCAAGAGATAGATCTTGATTTATTAAAGAAATCATATACCAGCCATTGCAGCGCTTCTTCCCAACCTCAAAAGTCCAGTTCCTGTTGAAAATATCTGGTTTCAACAAAATGAGGCTCCATCATATTTTGCACTAAATGTAAGAAACTACCTTAACGAAGACTTTCCTCAACAGTGGATAGGGAGAAGGGATCATAATAAGTGGCCTGCTTGCTCTCTCGACCTAGATCCATTAAGGACAGAGTGTACAAAAACAGACCAAGCAATCTTGAGGATCTAAAGAACTGCTAACACTTCTCTGAGCTAACAAAGTCACACAATATAAATTTAAACAATATTTATTTTACATTAAACAATAATCAATTACTTTTCAGGTACATATAAATTTGCACACTCGTGCTTTATACTTAACAGCCTCCTTTGGCAACCTCTTGCCAAGTTCTCCCTCACTCAAGCTCGCACGCTACTTCTGGCGTTTTTCATGTCCTCTAACTATATGGATATTCATTAAAATAATAGAGCTATTGACAACCTATAATTTAATTGTGCATGTTACAAATTGCCTAACTCATAGGGTCATAAATAAACTTAAATTTTCTATTTCGCCAACTACAGAGCGATTAAAAAGTGGACCGTTACAACCGTAGTTTTAAAATATGACATATCCTATCTACTTTGTAGCTCAAAGACCAAATAAATTTTTAAATCGAATTGAATTGTATCTAATTCCAATATAGCTGTAGTAGTTCAGTTAGCTAATTGCATCGTACAAGTTAGATAACCCAAATATACAAACAATAGAAACTAAACATATTAATTAAATATGCAGCTATTCCACATGCAAGTTACAGTTAATATCACCAGAGTGGGACGTGCAGTTGAAATATCTTGAGAGTAAACAATAATTGTCGTGCTCGATTTCTCATCTGCGACCATCATAAAGATAAAAATATCGGAGCAGGATTGAAAGTATCACATTACAGATATCCATGTCTTTCGTAGTGCATTCTCAAAGTAATAAAAGATTTTACTCCGAGAGAAATGACACAAATACAATTTAACAATAATTAGAATCTAAATATATGCATTTTTAAATCACAGTTTGCTCGAATATAATCATTATTTTCTACAACTCTATATAATTTTTGGGCCTCGAGATATTTCAAATGTTGTTTCAGCAATTTTTAGGGACTCATGGTATTCTGGTCCAGTTGCAAATGTAATGGTATTTATTTATCAATTCGAATCGAGAAAAAACTTCAACGAAACCGGTAAGTTATCATTAGAACAACAATCTATACTGACTGACCGATAGGCATAAAAACATAATAATTACTCCATATTTTATATTTAAGTGTGTTCTCATTTAAACAAACATTAAATTGATATATAAACTAGGAATTAAAAGACGACTAGATTTTGTGGATTTTGGAGTTCCGCTTCAGCTTCCATGAAATACATGGTGGTGACCTCATCTCTAAATTCTAAAAAGCTGTATTTTGATAAAATTGTTTATTTTACGATTGGACTTTTAAAAACTAATTAGTGGTACCTACAGTCGGTGATTTAGTAAACAATTAATAAGAATTGAATAAAATTAAATTATGTTATTGGTAATTAAATAGCCATTATATAAATATCTATGACTACAAATATACAGGTTGTCTTCGTCTTGTACCATTTTACTATTGTTGCAGTCACGGGACTAGAGGAGAAATTATTAAACTAACAGTTTTGTGACATATTAGATGGTGGTTCAGACTAAAAAATAATTTTGGTATAGATGTTCATATGCGTCAGCTAAACAAGCGATGGATCAAATAGTAACACTTAAAATTATATTATTTGTTTTAGTCATCCATCACGTCACATTTCATGTAATGGGCCGTTGGCGCTTAAAACCGCAGTGTTTTTTAAAAAATCATATTTTCTATATTATTCCTCAAATAACATTAATTCTGTGCGATAGACAATCATAAAAACTGAGCAAAATACTTACACAACAAAAAAAAAAAAAAATTGGTATATGGGCCTTTCTCCACAAATGGGAAACTGGCGGTCACAAACGTGTTTTACGCACACAACATTATATTGATGTTATAACTATTTTAAGTTGTAATATTTTTCTGATTATAACATACTATTGAGATGATAGATTCATCTATATTTCTTTGTTTTTTTTTTGCGTTTCAACCACTGAAAAAGACAGTCCCCTGGTTTGTCCCTACTTAACACATTACAAATTGAAACAAACATCTAAGAATGCTATTTGTGTTTGATAAGTTTGTAGTTGATCTATGAAGGTTTATGCAAAATTACTAGGCGGAAAAACTTCCATTTTAAATATTTATTTCGATAAAATAACACAAAAAATGTTGTCCTTTAACTATGTAAACAGTCCCCTGGTGAAGTATAAAAAATCACAAAAATCATTTAAGGTAAACAAATCTCGCGATGAATGCAGCGCGATCAGCGTGAAATTTGTTTTTAAACAAAAAAAGTGACGAAGTGCCTAATTTTAATAGTAGTATTTAACTTTTCATCATTGACGAACGTGTTTCGCTCGAACGAAACAACAGTCCCCTGGTGAGTTTTTACATAATTATTTATTGACTTCATTGTCATAATGAATTTCTTTTAAATGAAATATAGATGAATCTATCATTTCAATGGTAAGTTATAATCAGAAAAAAATGTATTACAATTTAAAATCGTTATAACTAGAGCTGGCAAATCGGTCCGCAAGTCACGGGCGGTGCCAGGTAGAGAAATACACAAATACGTAAGCGAGACTTGTTTACTATTTTAGCAAAGACTAACATTTGATTTTAGTCTATTATGCTTCGTGGTGTGTACAACGTAACTTATTCCTCTCCGTTGTATTGTTCATAATTTTATTTGTCGTTTTATTCTTGATACTAATTTAATAATAAAGTATGTCAGAGCTGCCAAAGGGTGAAAACAGCCATACGTGAATTCCTGGATTTATTCTACAATGGTGCTATAATAATTTGTAAGGTGTGCGAGACAGACCTGATGTGCTGGGACAAACGTGATTGTAAACCTCACGTATATTATGTGCAACTCGACCCCCTTTGCCATTTGATTTTTTTTGAGGGGGTATATATATATATATATATATATATATATATATATATATATATATATATATATATATATATATATATATATATATATATATATATATATATATATATATATATATATATATATATATATATATATATATATATATATATATATATATATATATATATATATATATATATATATATATATATTTGTTAAAAGAGTTTAGAATTTTGAGTCTTGTCTTGTTTCTATATTTTTATTTGTATTAATACTTTCATATTAGTGGCAAAGTTTTATATTTTATATTGTTGGCAATAAAGAAAATTTTAAAAGTCGTTTCAGTAAATTCTAGAATTCTAGTCTCGCTGCACCGGAACAAGTTCTATTACGAATAAGCAGATGTCAATATCAACATGATATCAATCATCACTCATCAGTATACTACTAAATAAATAAATAGTTTGATTTTTAGTAAAAACATCGGTGTAAAGACAACTGTTGTTACATTTTATCAGGCAATATTTTGTCAGTTTGATTAATACTGCATTTGTCTTTTCTAAAATTTAACCTCGACAACGACTACAGATAAACTAGATTTTAATAAAAAACCATGCCGAAGTAATCCGTATCTCGATTTTAATTAAGAGGAAAAAGAATAACAACATTTGGTAGTGTTATATTATTAAACAAATAAGGAACATTTCACATCGATAACAGTTGTTATACATTGTAATTTATTTCAGTCATGGACATTATTGTAAACCTAAGTTGTTATAAGCAGTAACAGTGGACATTTTCTATTTATAACAGCTTATACATTGTATGTATTTTAATTTCAATTTCATACGTTTAGTTAAGTACAAATTATAAGCAGTGGATAAGTTATAAAAATTAACAACTATTCTGTGAGAAGCTGAGGCCTGTAGAACTAATAAAGACTAGTAGCCGAAACAGGAATTAAATTAACATATCGCAATTTGCATAATGATACACTGAAAATAATGGAATATCCATTTTAGACGATAATCATTTATGTATTATGTTACATCTAAATTCATTTGCTTTTAACATAAAACCGGGGAATTACATACGCATATTATATTACTGTAACAAGTATATAACGTAAAACGTTTTTTTAATTATCTGTCATACTTTATAGTACTATATTTTATATAAATAGAACTGAAAAAGTAATTGATTTTTTTCTTACGAAACAAGTAAGCAAAGTTAATAGTAAATTTACTTTCAATGTTAACGGCTACAATAATAAAACGGGACCGGATTAGGGATGGCAGCGATTTAATTAAATGAATGAAAAATCGATTAATTTGTTTCGATTAATCGGTAATTAATCGATTAATATTAATTTTATATTAATCGAAATTTCTTTCTAAGCTGCACGCTCTCTCAAAAAAATACTGTCACCTCGTTGGCACATCTGTACCATCTGAGAGATTGTTCTCAAAAAGCTGGGGCAACAGCTACGGAGAAGAGGAATAGACTTACTACAAAGAGACTGTCTAAACTTCTATTTTTGAACTCGTGGCTAAAAAAATAATTATTACTATTATTAGTAATTTGAATGTTAGTTATGTAATAAATAATAATAATTTTCACCTATTTATTTTCTTCTATCCATTAATTCTATGCCTATTAAAATTTAATAAGTTTTGTGCATAGTATTTTAAAAAATATAAGTATCAATATCCGATTATTCGAATGATTAATTAATCGATTATTTTCTATCGATTTTAATCGAAAGTCGATTAGTATTATTCGATTAATCAAATGATCGATTAATCGATTATTTTATTTTTATTGCCATCCCTAGACCGGATCCCAGTGGGGGATTTAGAGAAGTGACGAGGGGTCTTGTTCCTCCTTCTCTAGAGTTTCATTTTGTTTCCTCTTAGTAAATTATGAAATACATAAAACATGGTTGTTTTAATTCACCAGAAATAAAATTTTTGTTTTAATATCTAAAGAATTGAAATATTGTGCCTTAATGATAGCCAAGATTTTGTTTAGAAGGCGTACAATTTAGCCACAATTAAGGTGTGTCGAAAAAGGAAAAAATGGCAATTTTCCGAAGCAGCATTTTAACGTTGTATTAACGTCGCCCGGCGCCCCCTGACGTTTCTGGATGACTTCGTAACAACAATTTTCCAACCCGATTTTGCATAAATTCGGTGGATAAATTCAGGGTCGCTACAACATCGGCATGCAACTGACACTGATGGCTATAAAACGACAACGTTGACGGGGCCAAAACCCAAGCGTGCCCTCACACTAATGATTTTTTGGGAAAAATTTTTTCTTGGATACACAAATTTGAGTAATTTAACTGTCATCACACAATGTAATAATTACTTAACGGCTTTCAACTTAAAGTAGCATAATTAGGGTGAACACAATCTAAATTCACATTTTTTTTTACTTTATTTGTCGTCACAGTGGCGGACAACGTACATTCGTCCTCGAGCTAGTTTCGAAAAATGGCGGAGTAGTATAAATCAACCTCGTGCCTTCTAAAATATGCACTATTTACGACTGCTTAGTTCCTCCCCAGCGGACAAATGGCTAGCCTGGTTTGCTATTATTATTTGTCTTTTCCATTACTTATGACATACCGATGAGAACATAACAAGTTCGAAACCGGTTTATGTCTAGTGAGGAATTGACAAATGATCTTAGCTATCAAACAAGAATGCAGGTTTAATTCATCCCAAGTCGGGGCTTTGTACGCTGAGTAGTTGTTTTCTATACATCTTATTCAAACTGCTTAGTTGTAAAATATGTTTCAATATTTGAATGATTGATCTCTCGCCATTGATACTGAAAAGTTAAACCTACACAGAAAATCACGAAAATAATAGAATAATAATACACAATGCGAATTCATGTAACTTTAAGGAATGGCTCTAATCTATACGTTGATTATTCACTCTTATGACGATATTTCCGCAACATCAGTAATAAACTCAAAACCAACACCCGTAGCAAATTCGTAATTCCGCTACTGCCGGATCCTTTCGAACATGGGCGAAAAATCAGGATCAACCTTGGGGTCATTTTATGTAAACCTTTTTCATATGCATGATTAGTGGGATGGATAAATGAGAAATGTGCATGAATATATGTTAGATCTTGAATTGTTGGATCGCTAAATTCCTACTGGACATTTGAAATAGGAATTCCTCACGTCACTGGTGTCCAATTGCTGTACAATAATTTGATATCATCAAAGTTACTACTACAGTAAGATGCAAGTTTTTAAGTTCCTCGTGGTATTGGAATGGACTGGTAATTAGAGCAGGTGGTGGAGCAATAAAAACAATATTTACACAATACAAACAATTATTCTCACAAAACCCATAGTTGCCTCTTGTTTTGATAAGGGAGGGGTAATATAACGTATGAAAAATGCGCGGTAAGCCTCCTTAGAAATCTTCACCCAGATCAACTCTTGTTACTCGTTTCGTAAACGAGAACCTATAGACACGTAGGCGTTGTTTTTCGAAAAAAGGCGCAGAAAATTTTGGTTCACAAGGATGAACAAGGTCGACGAGGATTTTGCAGCACTAATGATGACAGACGCCAACTTGAACTAACTGGTAGCATTTTTTCCATTGGTTTGTATTAACTATAATTTGTGTCAATAAAATTTTCAAGTTGGGGATAGCTTATCTTCTGGCGTCGGTAATTGACCTTAGTGGGGAAAATATACGATAATAATTTCTAAACATGTATTTACGACAAATAAATTGGATGCACTCTGATAGTGAATGTGACAAAGTCAGTTTATGATTAGTGGGTAGGTAATCGTAATAATTGTATTTGTCTTCTCTTTTTTATTTGGTGAGACGGCTTAGAGCTGAGATAGCAGCTAGCACTAGAGACGTGCAACGAAAGATTAGTTTCATTATTTGTTAAGTCTAAAACGTAAAAGTATTGTAACGAAATGTTTCGTTATTGTACTGGAACGTAAGGAAAATGTAATGATTTTTTTTTTTGGAACGTAACATAGAAACTTCGTTATTTTCCCGGAATGTTAGCGTCATTGTAACGAAATATTTTGCTATGTTTTCAAAATGTGAAAAAGTACAAGCAAGTAGTTTAAAGTTTAGTGTTTATAAGTAATGATGACTGGCGCTTTTTTAATATCATCCTGTGTAAGTTTCGCTTCTGCATTTCAGTACGAGTTTCGTTATACATTTCGTTACGTTATATTTTTAGTTTTATTGCTCGTTACCGTAAGGTAACGAAATAAATTTGGTGAGTTTCGTTACGGTTCTTTAGATGGCACCGACATGTCGGTCCTCTTTTTAGGTACCTTTTCAGATTTGTGTTTCTCATTTGTTTCACTTTATATATTATACAAAAATTTTAAAATATATTACAGTAAAAAGTATATGTACATTTAAGTTGTTCACAAACACTTTTAAATCTGGATCGGTTTTTTCTCAGAAAAAAATAAACTCCACTCCGGTATCTGCATGCAATAAGTATGAATTTTTTTAGTAAAGTATGTAACTTTTATTTAAACTGTTATGTTTCCTTGCTAATTGCTCCATTTAAATATTAATTTTGTATTTACACCCTGTAAAATCGGAATACACGTGTAAAAGTGAATATAATGATTATGGAATGATAAAGGATATCAACGAAAAAAAAACCATAAATATTCAGCACTAATTACAATAATGACATAAATATATCATCTTACTTCACAGCATATGTATATAGCATTTTACCTTGTCATGCTTACATGTTATGAATAAACATTGCAATATACTTCATAAAATTTGTTGTATAATAATACATTAAATTATTATTTTGTTAATACAACACAGCTGATTCACCTATTTGAATACCAAATTTGCGGTTAACAATGTTTACATTTTATTCTCCGTATTTTTATCTCAATTCGGCGAATTGTGGAATTACTAATTTATTCAATTCCACATAACATGAACTAGATCAAAGCACAATAACCTACTGAGCTCTTACATTTTGGCAAAGAATGCACACATTTTTGTTTTTACGCAATCATTGTTAAGAAACTTGTATATAGTTCATAAATATACTTTTTTAATGTGTATTACTCCATTTAGAATTGAACATTATTTTACACAATTACGAATTAATTCAATTAGAAATTTTGGAATAATTTAACTTTAATTTTTTTTATGTTAATTTCAGAATCTTTTGTTCGAAAGTGGTTAAAATAATATTTTTCGGTAAATATACAAATTATTTTTGACACATCAAAAAAAAACTATATTACCAATAGACCCCGGATCTCAGGTCGTCATTCCAGAGATGGGCTTTCTTCAGTGTATAAAATAAAATGAATTTGTTTAAAAAATTTAATATTTTGTTTCTTGCTAGTATTTATTTGTAGGGCAAAAAATTATTATTATCGTATGTGTGAAACTTGCGTAATGGCGAAGAAGTGGACTCTCCTATAGACATAAATGTACCGGCTCTGAAAAAATGTAACTACAAATATGAATATACAAATACATCGATATTTAATTTAAGGCGCCGGTGTTTAACTGCGGATCATTTAGAATAAATACAAATAATATATTTTTATTCAAATGGTTCGTAGTTACCACATGCATCTATTTGTGCTAGTGTTACATCTACCAACTAATATATCTACACCTCGTATGGCTTTTTCAGAACCATTTAGCCGCCATTTAATCTTGAACGGTACGGAATTCACTAAATACAATTACAAGGTAAGATATTGTATTAATTTGCATAAAAATGGTGATATTGTCCATATCGCCTAAATCCAATCCTGGTTAATTAAAAACCCTAGCCCCATATTAAACAGTAACGATGGACGTTCCTCAGGATTTATTGGAGTCTTTTCATGATGTGTTATGCTTTCACCAGCCATTAATCAATGCCTTTGAAGGAGCTTGTAGTGTGCTGCAATTAGGCTGCCTTCTTCTTTCAGTGTCGTTTTTGCAATCTCACTGGATATGTTAGCTCCGATTTAATATGTTTTTTCCATATTATGTATGCCTTTATTTACTTAAATGCCATACTCGAGCATCTAAAGTAGATGATATTTCTGTTCCTGTACCTTCTTTCGTAGAATAGTCTTATCTGGTATGATTTTTTCACCTTGGTACTATCATAATTACAATCGTCTCAAATGTTTTTACTTGTGTGACATTTCGCAACATACATTTACAGAATCAAGTCTTATGTAGAAACTGACAAAGATCACTTATTTGTATTCGAAAATCACATGCCCTTGATCATATTTGTTCGAAGAAGCATAAAAGAAGTTTGATGATAAAACAAGATGATCTTAACTTAGGCTTGTTGGAGATGGTTAAATATACTGCTGTGTGAGAAAATCCCTATTTACGTATCTGATATTGGCAACAATGGAAAATATAACAGTATAGAAGTGTATAAAAATGTTTTTTGGCATTTAGTTGTAATACTGCGCCATAGCTTGGTGGGTAAGAGCACTTATACTTATTAGCGAAGATCAGTAGTCGACTCCATCTCGAGTCAAATTGAAATTTTATTTGAAATTTTTGTTTCCAAAAAGTATAGAAGTCTCTAGATAGGGTTCGGACTCCACAATAAACTGTATGGTTTCATCTCTCTTAACCTAGTAGATAGTAGAAAGGCACCTTGTTAAATTGAAAAATCCACTCTACAGTTAGTTTCTACTGGATTAGTGGTAGATATACTTTTGTTACTGCCAAGCGGATTCCATACTAAGCAACTGACTATCTGTGTTATATTTTTATAGCAGATCGAACCAAACAGGGACCAACATCAAAGGGTATATGACCAATAATTGAGTGGCCGATGGCGTTCACTGTACGCACGAACCTTACCAAACGTCGACAATTTCAAAGTTGAGTTTAGCAAGTAGCGGCCGCACTCCGCAGACGAGACGGCAGTATCGCATCAGTTGTGGAAGGCATGAATGTAATGTGTTCACCTTTGCTTTTGTCTCTCTAGTATTTATTTATTTATTTAAATAATTAGGTAACCCAACACAACGAATTTACATTGCAATTTACAGGGTTGCACCATAGATACAATAAAAACTAGAACCTATAGTGTACTTATGCAATTAAACTAATCTAAACCTAAACTGAAATTAAACATGCAGTAAAGAGACGAAACGAAATAAAACAATGAAATGGTGACTGGTGATCACTCTTTGTAACGGTTCACTTTTTAATTGCTTCGTGTTTGATATAAAAGAGAATTTAAGTTTATTTATGACCCTGTTAGTTAGGCAATTTCTAACTTACACAGTTAAATAATAGGTTGTCTATATATAGCGCGATAGTTTTAATGAATACGTTTATACCCTTCGGACGCGGAGAAAAAAGCGGCGAAGATAAGATCGCGGTAGTTAATATAAGAACGCGGTCGGGATATGTTGTTTGACTTAAGTACTTGTGTGCTGTTTTATGTTTTATCTTAAATGTAATTGTTTATTGATTAACGGAAAATCAATATTTTTTAGTTTTATAGTGTACGCTCAGTGAAGTGCTAATTCTTGGTGCAGGTAAAATTTATCTCCTGTGGAGAAGTCTAACGGTGCATCGTCACCTGTAAGTACCGCCATTTTTACCTCAATGCCGAGGATTCCATGATTCCAATGAAGGAGTTATCAGCTGCAAATTACGTTTCATTTTTGATCATGAATTGCTATTATTTATTTTTATAAGTTATTCAGCACTGCCCTAAATGCGGACAATATTGCATTATGTGCTCTTGCATGTCTGTGGCGGCATATTTTTCATCTTTGTATGGTTGTGTTTTATCTGTTTGTAGTGGTGTTTTTCACCAATAGACTACAAAGTTTACTTTGGTTCATGTTACTATAACCGTCTAGTTTAAAAGCTAGCGCTACCTCTGTAATGTTTAATTTTTGGTTAGATTTTATTTGTAACTTGAATGTTATAAAACCCTCCACTTTGCTGTAATCAAGTTTTAGTTATATTTCTATAATTATAGACTGTTTGTGTTTTATGGTTGTAAGAGCTAGAATTGTTAACTGTTATTCAACTATTAAAAGTTAATATAGGTAAATTAGTGCTACGAATGCATTTGTTTTATTTTTCAGTTCAGTAAGTGGTAAGCACAGAACTTTATATAAAACTTAAATTAAGCAATAGTAATTATTATGTAGCCTACTTATAGTACATTGAAAGTTATGTGGAACGCTACAAATAAGATGTCTTTTCAGTTTAAAATCAACCCCATCACAAACAGAAGTCGGTAAATCGCAGACATGGCTCTTTGTAATGCGCAAGCACAATATTATTTTGCCTCTGTATTGTTTCATTTGGTTTGAAGTTTTAACTTTCAAGATACTATATCTTTAATCTGTGCCTGTGGTTTCAAGGTTGTCTCTGTTTCAAGTCAAAGTCAAGATTTTTCATAATTTCCTCGATAATTTCACGTATAACCATATCAGTGCATTGTAAATATTGTGTGGCCGTATTTACAGTTCGAAAAAAACTTATACCGTCATTTAAAAAATGTTCATAAAATAGAGGAAATACCCATTATTTCCTACGGAAGCAAATATTTTAAACTTATTTGTTTTTAAAACAAATAAATGGACCGTTGCGAATTTTGATGGTAATAAAATATCATTATTTTTTTTTAATTATCTAAGTGGATTTATTTTTAGAATTTCAAATTTAGTTGAGTGGACACTCAAAAGAAAATAATGTGCAATATGTGATCAGCAACACATCTAAAACATCAGATAAAGAAACTTCATACTTTTTATTGTAATCGTAGTGCAAAATATAGTTGTATGTATCTTTTATTTCGCTTTTGTAATGTAAATTAATTTAACAGTTTTTTAGCGGTTCATGAAAATTGTCAGACAAAAGTTGCAAATGCAAGCGCTTGCGCATTACAAAGAGCCAGCTTTGCGATTTACCGGCTCCTTCACAAACGATCTTTTTAGGCCGCAGTGAAGGGAGGCCACAAGAGCCTTAACTACCCATTCATAATCTAACCCTATCGCTTCTTCAGTTTTTAGCAGAGAATGTACGTTATAGTTTTTGTAGATAATAATTTGACATTTCAAAAGTAACGATGTAAAGGAATACGCAAATATATAAAAAATATACCAAGAGTCATATACCAGCATTTTAAGGGATCGCCTGTTGACCTTGCAGTTTTGCCCACCCGTACAACTCCAAGGTCTTTAGTTGTTGATTTTTTTAATGAGGAAAACACAGTATCATTAGAATCTCGTATATCAACAGTAAATTAAGATAATACCTATACTTTAACCGGTCAGATTATCAATAAAAGTAGAATTACCACTTAATTATTCATCAGAATAAATATCGTGATAGGTTAAAAACATAATAATTAGTTCCTAATGCAGAACTATATGCAGAATATTAGCACCTGTTTACAATCAATTCGGTATTGAGCACGCAACCGTTAAAACAAATATCGATTTTTTTTGTAGACGAGGACGATTTCCGTTAACAAAAGTAATCCGTCAGTAAGAGGAAATCCTTTCAGATATCGCTTTAGGAATAAAACTGGGGTTGTGTTTTGAAAATGATTTTATTTCAGTTAAAGGATTCAAGAAATTGTTGTGTAAATAGAACTCAATAAACAATGAAGACAGAACTTAAACAGGGTATCCGCTAACCTACATATCCTGGAAAAGTAAAATTAATTTTTAAGTAAAATCAGGGAAAAGTTCAGCAATTTATCACAAAATGCTGCAAGTCGGAATATACACATGAAAGCTGGACATTTTTGGATTATGTCATTATTTAAAATCCTTCTATTGTTTAAGCGTTAAGTGGTTTGGAACCTTTGATGTGACAAATTGTTATATTTTTTTTACAAAAAACCAAGGCCTACTGCGTAATTTTTTAGGGATGAAAATTAAAGAAATCGTATTAGCTATTTTTTACAAAAAATCTGAGCCACCACTGGATTAAGCGCCCCCTGAAATGGACATGTACCAAATTTCATAAAAAAAATTTTGCATAATAATTCTGTGGCAAAATTAAAAATCACATTCTGTTATGAATTTATTTCTTCTGATGAAGCAAGCCATGGAATAAAACGTCAAAAATAACGGTTCATAATGTTAATGTACTTCCTTTTTATTCATAATAACCAACATCTTTGGACAAAGTACAGCACACACAATTCGACGCGTAGTAGGTAAGGTATGTCGTCTTTGTTTGGCAAAGGCATAGCTTTCTACCTCCCACCATGCGCGATTCACTTGTTCCATCATTATTTTAGAACACTTCACATTCAGATTAGTAAGTATTCAATCAAGGATAACAGTTATTGGATTAATAGTATATATAATTCATCCAGCAAAGTTGTTTGTAGTTTTATTCCAAGACTAGTATTCTTATGTCAAGAAAAACATTTAAATAAGAATTTACTTCAAGATGTCCTTATACTTACTCTCACGGTTAACTGTACTCGAAAGAAGTATACTATTAAGAGTATATTTAATACATACTTATACTTCGAAGGAATCAAACTTATATCGACTTAAAGACTTGCGCTAATGAAACTCAAAAATATCTCTATTCTTGGTTTACCATTGGTATACTATTGAAACAGTAATAATTTATTATGCCAAGTAATATTATTCTAGTGACAAGTATAAAAATTCAAGAATAATCGATTACTTTGGTATAGAATAGTTTTCTTTCCGTGCTTCCGTACTTTTGGTTATGATCATTGTTCCTCCATGTAAGAAGGATTTTCGACAGAAAAAGCTAGATACATTATAATTAGGAAAATTTATATAATCAATTTCGGAAAGTTGAATCCATGTTTCAGAATCGCACAGAATGTCGATGCCTTCTTGAGATAGCAGCAATATTTGGCGATCAGTTATTACCACTTCAAATATTCGTTCAAATTCAAGTCTCACTGACATGGTGTCAGTAGGTTTGGTCATTGAGACAAACTGAAATTCGTTCAGAATTCTACCCAAACAACATAGTTGTGGAACTCATTACCCAATCATATTTTCCCCATTTCTATTCCTGTGCTCCTCTGACTTCGAAAGTCAAGGTTAATAGTTTCTTTCACTCCTCTGGGATCCACGTCAGCATTGTGGCGCAAGTAGTCTATTCTTCTTGAGATAAATAAAAATAAATTAAATGAAATGTAAATGTACATAATGACAATGTTTCATGTAATTCTCCGGTTGTTACCAAATAAATCATTCTTGTGAAATTGATCGCTATAGTCATACTCATAAGTGCTTGTTACCCTTGATAAAATATCACCCTCCTTTTTTTTGTGTTCCCATAGAAGGAATTACATGTTGTGATATTGGCGACAATTCATAATACCATTATGCTGTTACTATGTGTCATTGTCATTATAAATTTTAAACTATAAAATATCGCATATCAAATCAATTTGACCTTTATCAATGTGGATTATATTTTAAATAAAAAAATTATAAAAAAAAATCTTATACAATCCTGTTAAATAATTACAGTAATTGTATTTACATCAAAATCAATGATTTTTTTAAATTAATGCCACTTATGTATCCTTGCAGCTAGTAGCTGTTCGTACCCTATAATATAGATTTAAAATTAGATATGGTGATCATAAACTAACAATGCTAATGTGGTAGTTTTTGGACTGTATAATATTAGTTTCCATACGTCATACAACAAAAAAGGTCAACTTGCACCATATAAAAAAGACATTGTATGAAGAATTATTCTCTTAAAAAACCTGTAATGATTTATCGTGTATGTACAATACAGACTGTCTTTTAAGACAACTAACAATTTATGCTTTTTCTTTGTCAGTTAGAATTTCCAGCTTTAATGTAAATATGACGCTCTCGTTGAGATTATTTATTGTGTGATTCGTAAATTCGAAGGTTGCCTGAATACATTTCTAGGGTTATAAATTAAATAAGGCATTAGCGTCACACTGTGTTGACTAAACTATTGATATCGTAACTACACAGAAATCGACTTTTTAATCCACAACAATATGTATCTGAAATATATTAATTTTCTTGTTATTAACAAGTATTTTCTTATAATTATTTCTAAATTTAAGCAAAATTCGTCTAAATATGTCTGTAGATTTCAAATGAATTGTATGTTCAAACTAAATAGGTAAACATTTTATTATTCATTGTTTTTAAAATACATTCGTCTCCTTTAAATTGTAGAAGTTTTCTTCGTGTATAATTTGCTAAGCGTAAAGGCATTTATCCAAATTGATTGCTTCGTAAGTGCCTAATAGAGGGATCCACTAAGTTGTTTTGCAAGTCACTACTTTAATACAGATCTAGGCTGACAGAATCTAGAACTCCTTCATCTGTGAATAAAACCAGGGCCGTCAATCTGGAGAGTTCTTTTTTACAATGTGTTCTTGCATTCTTGATACATTTCAGCATTTATAATAATTTTCTATTATAGGATTGCCACGGGCCTTATTTTCGCAGGGCATGTTAGAGGTTAGTCTCCTACATATAGTGGCGTGTAGTAGTTATTTACGTAACTAGAGATGTTCCGATACCCAAGAGTATCGATATTGGTATCGGAAAGAAAATATCGATACCAGCATTATATCAGAAGAAAAGTAGCCATATCCCTAGGGATATTGATTAGTGATGCAAATTCCCGTTACTTTTTTAGTAATCATTGGTAATCGTTACTTTTTCATTAAATAATCGTTACTAAGTATTCGTTACTGACTACCAAATGATTACCTACTTATGAAACAATCTAATAATAAGTATGTTCCTCTTAAAAAGCGTAATACAGGTTTATATATATATATTTTAGTCAGTAAATACATACACGCACACAAACCAACTCACATTAAAAATGCATATTTTAGTAAATAATAGAACATTAAATTTAAAGTCACATTTTTTTGCAGTTGCTACTAATTCTGGTGGTGTCCCAAACACCTGGACATCATCATCACTGCCAATTTTAAATATTTTTTTAGCCTATTCCAACAATTTACATCGTCGTCCGGAAATGTATTGCTGCCAGATACACAATGTACTATTCTGTAACCGTTCTTGCCAGTCTCAAAAAACTTTGTTTAACATAATTCATAAAGTTCAACTAACATGTCAGACGCTTACTTTCAAAGAAGATTGGATTTAAAATATTTAATTGTTATTAGATACTATTTTGTCAACCAAAAGTGGCATAAGTAATCGGTAAAAAATTTACCGATCCTCTATATCACTTTACCAGGCTAGACCAGTAAATACGTATTTTCCACTAAAAGCTTGACCCAAAACAAACAAAAACTTTTTAGGCGGTTGCAGGAACACATATTTAAAGAGGTTTTAGTAAGGATTATATTGTATTTGCTAACTTTTAGATATCATTGCTCGCCCAAGTATAAGAAATTTTTCATGTAAGACATTACCCAATACAAGATATATCCTCAAATATCTATCACAGCTTTAATATGTCTTTATTCATCATCCAGTTCACATATTTATGTAAATGTAACTTTCGGTTACATTTGAGTACATGGTTTTTGTTAATCCATAGCCTGCTAAATTGCCGGCGTACCGCCACTGACTAAATCTACGATTATCTCGATAAGATCAACTTTTTTTTTACTTCTATGTATTGTAACATACGTGGTTGGTAGTAATTAGTGCTTGGAGTAAATCAATATCATTTTACGTCAATGCATGTGCTGTGGTTTAATTATAATAGGTGCAGACATTTATCGTTTTCTGGGTATCTTACCCATGTGAGGAGAATCGAGCTTGGAGAGCTTGTCCGTTTCTGGAATTTATCAGATGCAATAAATTATTAAACAATCGCTTTTTTTCTCTGTCTATTAATTATATTTACATCGCGTCTTGTCCGCCGACAGGCATATCTTAATTATTTTTTTCAGTAGATGCAATTTAAACCGTAACTAAATTAATTACAAAAGGTGTTCCAATAAGACGGATCGAAGTTACATGTGAATGAGGCTTAAACGTCAAATGATTGTTGACATTTGTTTTCACATTTGGCAAGTTCAGTCTTTGGCAATTTCAACCCTGGAAAGATTAACGATAGAGCAACGTATTAAAGTTACTAAAGCCTATTACGAATCGACCAACCGAGAGTGCAATTGGAAAAAGTGTTAAAAAATTAAACAAACTGGGTCGGTGGCAGATGTGAAAGCACCATTGGGTGCTCGTGTACGCCATTCAGCCGAAAACATTGCTGCACTGCGCGAGAATGTGGCCAATAATCCAGGCACCTCGATTCGTCATCCCGCGGAGGAATTGAACCTCTCCGCGACCACGTTACATCGAATTTTGAGGAAAGATTTGTCTCTACACGCTTACAAAATCAATTAACGCGAGAATTGAAGCATGCTGACCATTTGAAGCGCCGCACGTTCGCCATTTGGATGCACGAACAAAGACAAATCAATGAGGATTTTTCACAAAAAATCATCTTCAGTCATAAGCCCATTTTCATCTTAGTGGCTTCGTTAATAAGCAAAATGGTCAGATTTGGACTGATGAAAATCCAAGGACGATTGTTGAAAAGTCGATGCATTCACAAAATCCACTGTTTGGTGTGCATTTTTTTGCTGGCGGAATCGTTGGACCGTTTTTTTTTTAATGATGCCGGGAATTCTGTCACGGTGAATGGTGAGCGTTACCGTACCATGATAACCAATTTTTTATGACCTAAATTGAATGCTATCGATATCCACGATTTGTGGTTTCAACAGGATGGCGCCACATGCCACACAGTCAATGCAAAATGGCTATATTGTATGAGAAGTTCCAAGGTCGTATCATCTCTCGAAACAGCAAAGTTAATTGGCCATCAAGATCGTGCTATTTGACGCCCTTGGACTTCTTCCTTTGGGGTTATCAATTCTGGTCCTACATAAACAATAAAAAAGGCACTACTAGAATACTCGGTAGAATGTATTACAATGAAAAGGAAATTGATAACCCGCAAGACATGGTAGATAATTTTGGTCAATTCTTTAGTAGCATTTATCTACCACCGACTGACACCATGCCATCCTCTGATATGATAAGTAACCAACCATGCATAAATATTGATCAGGTATCGGAAACGGACATCAGGCAAGGTATCAAAAAGCTAAAAAACAAATTGACAGCGGGACATGATCAAGTTCCCAGTTTTTTAATTAAAGACTGCGCTAATGTGTTTATCACCCCACTCCGAACTCTATTTAATATTGCGTTGCGAACATCTACCTTTCCCGAATGTTGGAAGCTGGCAAAAGTATGTCCCATTTACAAGAGCGGAAATGTAGCAGATGTAAAAAACTATAGAGGGATCTCAATCATACCCAATTTTGCCAAGGTCTTTGAGGCCTCAGTATATGCCATAATTTATTCTGGAGTAAAGAATTCAATTTCCACTCACCAACATGGTTTTATGGAGAAACGTTCTACAGTAACAAACCTAGCTTGTTTAACTCAGTTTGTCTCTGAATCACTGGACAACAGAGGTCAGGTAGACGTAGTGTACACTGACTTTTCAAAAGCCTTTGACCGTATAGACCACAAGTTATTAACTGAATAATTAAATTATATTGGTTTGAGTAATTTAATATTAAATTTTTTTATATCATATTTGGAAAACAGGTTCCAATATGTTCAATATAATGGTTTTAAGTCAAATACTTACCTTGCAACATCAGGGGTGCCCCAAGGTTCAAACTTGGGGCCACTTTTGTTTATTATATTTATAAATGATTTATGTGATATGTTAGATTGCGAAAAACTTTTATTTGCAGACGATTTAAAAATATTTAGTGAAATCAGCAGCATCGAGGACTGCCTAACTTTACAACAGCAAATACGCAAACTCGAATTATGGTGTACATCTAACAAATTAGATATGAACGTATCAAAATGCAAGGTAGTAACGTACACGCGTAAGATCAGTTTTATAGAGTTCTTGTATACCTTCAATGACACAGAGTTGTCAAGAGTTCAGTCAACTAAGAACCTGGGAGTATTATTCGACTCTAAACTGGACTTCATAGAACATACTGACTCGTTCACAAATTCGGCATCAAAATTACTAGGCTTTATAATAAGAAATTGTAAGCAATTCTCTAATGTAGATGCACTTAAAACGTTGTATTTCTCAATGATACGATCAAAACTTGAATATGGTACGATAATTTGGAATCCAATTTATAACGTTCACTCGCAAGCAGTAGAGAAAGTTCAACGAAAATTTATGAAGTATTTAGTTTTCAGAATTGATACGAACTATCCAGAGCAGGGATATCCAAACACTCTGTTACTTTCAAGACTACACATGAAATCATTAGAGAATAGAAGAATCCTAATTACTTTAGTATTTTTATATAAACTACTTAACCATTTAATTGATTGTCCAACGCTATTATCAAAAATTAATTTCAGAATCCCGAGATCAGGAGCACGTCAAGATGTTCTATTTTACTGTCCCACTAGCCGTACTAACATTCTTAAAAAGTCTCCCATTTATTCCATGATGGAACTATATAACAAGCTAAGCAGTCAATGTGATATATTTAGCACACGTTTAAGTCAGTACATCAAGACCGTTACAACAGTTTATTGAAATCCTCAGTATTATTTTGAAACAATTGTTATGTCTTTAATAATAATTTTAATCTCTAATAATAATCTTAAGTTTTTAATAATCGTTTAAGTCTAATAAGTTAGGTCTTTAATAATAATTTGCAATTTACGCTATACTGATGTTATTTTTATTTTTTAGTATGTATTAGTTGCTGCATAGACAGTACTCATTCCTAGTATAGTTTTTTAGTATTAGTATTATCATGTGTGATGTATACTGTCCTGTAATTGGATTAGTCTGTTGGGCAATAAATCTATTATTATTAAGAGTAAGGTCTATGCCAACAAGCCAACAACAATTATTCAACAGCTAAAGGACGAGATAATAAGGCATATTGGTGACATCGATGAGCGATTATGTAAAGACGTCATCAAAAATTTGGACCATCGAGTGGAGGTGTGCCGCCGAAGCTTTGGGGAACATTTGTCCGATATTATTTTTCACACATAATTGCCATGTACCAAATAACATGATTCAAAAAAGAAATTAAAAATTTGTTGCTAATAACATTGTGTTGTTTACTGTTAACATCGATCCGTCTTATTGGAACACCCTTCAAATCAATTTTTGAAGCTTTAGCGGTCAGTGTCATCGTTACTTGACAATTTTTCCACCCTAGGTTAAAACCGGTTGTTCCCTATACGACTTTTATGGCTTTATGTCCTATCTACTCAAAACATATTTTTAGTCTCGTAACTACATATGTGTTCACAATAGCAGGCAGCCACAATTGGGTTCACACCTACTAAAAATTAAGGAAATAGATGAGTTCTTGATGTACAAAATAGGCCTTCTGGAAACGGGTCCACATACATGACCCCAAATTTTTTTATTTTTAACTGCGCAATAAATTATTGATGAAAGAGTATCAATCAGATCTATTATAAAATAAAAGCCAGTAAAACATGAAACCGTCAAGAAATTTTAGGTAGTCTTAAAAAAAAATTAAAAAACGTTTAATATGCATTTGTACAAATATCTTTATTTGTAGTGTAGACCATCTCTGTCTTCATTGGAGGACAACACTAAAGCGCTGTTCTCACCTAAAGCAACGCAACGGCAACACGATCACTACCCAACTGCAACGCGACACTGCTAATGTTTAAAATCTGTCTAATTCCACTGAGGGTAACTCGACTTGAATCAGTTACCCTCAGTATCGATCGATCACGTTGCTAGTTGCTTTTGGTGAGAACAGCGCCTAATAGTTCATTTATTTTTTATGTTTTCTTCTGTAAAAAAGTCAAATTTTGTCTCATCTGTCATGGACAACGTAGAATGTAAAAGAAATTCCTTGTTTTCTTTTACTGGGAACTCTGTGTAATTGAAATTTTATGGAGTCTTTGACGTCATGAAATAGAGGGATATTTAAAACGTTATTATTATGCGGTGAGGAAACTTTAATCCCCAAATTGCAGCGACTGTTTTAATATAAATAAAATCGATTTTTCATTTCATCGATCTTCGAAGAGGTTGTTTTTATACCACTGATTTTCGGGAAACCCTATATATTTAAAAATGAAAATATGATACAATTTTTTAGATATAGGAAATCGTAAAAAAAATTAATACAACCACAAGAAATTGCCCTCGAAGCTACTCCTTATAAGTGTAAATATCAACTGGACCACCCTATAGACAGGTACTGAAAATATTTCGTATTATAATTTCTGTTGTTTCTAAGAAACTTTTAATTGTCCGAAAGTTCAAGAACACTGTTCTCATCTGTTGTTGGAGCGCATCTCAAAAATACATGTATTAACAATTTCTGATTTTGGGGAGTGTTTGTGATGACTCAGATATTATTTTTTAGTCTCTTCGATGGACATTTATATTATAACTCGGTAATTTACATTGTTTCTGTTTTTTTCTTTTGCCAAATTTAGCACATCTGTGTTCCAAGGTTAAAAATGCAAGACGTTAACAAATAAAATACGTATCTTGCGATATAACCTGTTCCATGGTATTGCCACAACTGTAGTAAATTGCATGCGTACCTACTCATTTGATAATATAATACTTTTTATCTCACATGGAATGTGTAGGTCATTTATCGTGCACTATGGTGCGGTGTTAGTGCATTATTATTTTAAGGCCGTTTTAAATCTGCAGAATATGTGGTTCTAATTAAATTGTCATGTCCTGTGGGGCGAGATGTGATGGTTTACAATTTCGAAATGGCGAAAAACGCCAAGTATAAAATATAAGTAACAGAAAAACTAGTCATAAACTAAATTGCGGCATACTGTTAAAAGTAATAGATCAGTAAACCGAGTCTACCTTGTTATAATGCCGCAGCTCGATTTTCATCCGCCGCAAACAGGGCAATTTCAATTTATAGCACGTGTTTTTCTTGTATGTGGTGTAACATATTTTGTTGGTTTAAGACGTTATTATTCCGAAATTTGCATTCTATCAAATGACGCAATCGAAAATATAGATTGTCATTTTAGAAAAATTGGTGAGATGATAACAAATATGAAAGAATCAAGGCGTCGCAAAAAGTGCCGGTTAAAAAAACACCATTTGACTTTTTCGATAACTTTCTTGTAAAATCAATCAAATTTATACTTTATAGAAACATGCTATATACGTTGAACGTTGCCAAATCTGAATAGTTATTTGACTATCAGTTTACTGAAATAACACTATTTGTGTTATTATTAGGGCTGTCAAAAATGTTCCGTGGGACAGTGGCGTACGCGAAATTAACTAATACGAGAAACAATAAACTGTTACAATTTATAACAATGTATGTAAAACTTACCCTCTTAACTAGCTTGATGAACTAGTTTGCTTATCACAGACTGGAGATGTGTAGCCATTTTGCAGCATCAGGTATGTTTCTATGGTTTTCTCCATGAGTGATGTTCTCTTTGGTGAAAATGTATTCTTATATTTTCAAAACGACCGTTCAACATCTACTGATGTAATACACGCATACGTAAAATAGTCTTTGAACGCACGTAACGGATCTGGGGCTGCACCATCACATATTTGTCTTAATTTGGTAAAACCGGTGTCTCTATTTAACACACTTGCCAACTTTTCTTTAACGCGCTCATTTGTTGCGTCACCTATAGCGTGTAGCAGTAGATTTACTTCGTCCACTATTTGCAGTGACTCCGCTAACGACAACGCACTATTTTCTAATTTTTTTATGCTTTCATGTATGGTTTGTAGTTCTTCGCAATATTTTTTAAAGCTGTTTCAACGGAAATATCTTCGAATTTTGTCTGGCTTTCCTTAATAGCTGCAGCCTCATCTGGATTGAATTGTAGTATCACAGCTTTTATTTGTTAGAAATATTCAGCATAATAAAAAGCTGCCTACAACCATGTTCCCCAATGTGTAAGAATCGGCTGTGGTGGTTCAGGAATACCGGGGCACTTGCTATGAAATGCACGAAGACGTTTAGGAGATTTAAGAAACACTTTTTTTGTACTTGCTATTAATGCATCCACCTCTGGAAAGCCTTTTGGAATAGTTTCTGCCACAAGATGTAAAGCATGCACTTTACACGTAACATATATAAACGTACAACTTTGTTCTTGCAAAGAACGGCCTACCGAATGCATTGTCACGGCGCCATCAGTCACAAACATCAACACTTGACTTTTTGACAGTTCAAATTTTTCTAACGTCTCCAGCACCACCCTGGTAATTGTTTCGCTAGTACACTGACTTAGTCTTTTGCTAGCTAGTAACAATGGAACTGTCGGTTTAAGAGGGTCCAGTACTCGTACTATAACATTTAAAATAGAATTTTTTTACAATCTGTTGTCTCATCAACAGATAACCACAGCCGTGTATTTTTTAACTCACATTTCATCTTATTTACCATGTCTACGTGTACAGTTGGTAGATAGTTACATAATGTTGTGCGACTTGGTAACTTCACCTAGGCATTGCATTTATTCCAGAACTCCTGAAATGGTTGTTTATCGAGTATGTGCAGCGGAACATCACAGGCAATCAGCATTAATAGTAAATCAAACATAAACTGTGTTGTCGAAGGCACGCCATTTTTTTATTTTTATGGTGTACACTATTTACGTGAAGTCCACAATCATGCTTATCTCAGCACATCAATTCTTTCTCGCACACTTTACAAATTATTTTAGCACCATCATAGAATAAATCCGGGAATTCACCTATGAATTTATTCACTTTGTCAGCAAATGGCCGATTTCTACCCCTGCGTACGTCTGCCATGCTTTATTATTAAATTAATATCCACAATACAGTACAACAAATAAAATAAAAACACAAAAACAATATGCAATACGCCCAAGTGACTTAACGTGACAACTCGAAAGCTAATAATAGACTGGACTGGAGAAAGAGTTTCGCGGTCAAGGTGAATGCCGGCGACAGTAAGTACATCTGTACTCTACGACCATGATACACAGAAACGATTTGCAGCTTTAGTTATTATTATTAACGCAGTATATTCATGTATAACAAAAGCAGTCACTTGGATATGAATACTATCCACTTATCGTAATTATCCATGTCGTGAAAAGGACATCCACTTCGTGAACTTGAGCGCCAGATAGTGTAATCACAGTTTTTTTTTTTTTTTTTTTTCACAATTTGGACACCTTTTTTATCCAGCTCGTGAAATGGAAAAGCCACATAGGCTATCTCTTTTATGAACAAAAAATCGAATGCAAAATAGTTAATCAACAACATAAATCTTAAAAAACATAATCAAACTGCGACTACATTAAATATTGCAAAATTTATTATTCTATTATAATAGCCACGAATAACTGATAATTTATTTAAAAGATTGGGAAACTATACAAATTGTTTTCATAATAATATATCAAAATAAAATAAACCCTTGACTCATATTTTTTCTACAATGGTTATTATATTATTAATAATCACAATATAAATATTCATTTTTTGTCCTAAGCGTATAATTATGTTTTGATTTTAATAATGTATGCCTGTCATTATTCATTGTTAATGTTAAAAATAGCTTAAAAAAGTAGGTATTATACCTATAATTTGTTAATGAAACTAGGTTAGAACTTAAACTTAATTAGGAAACATTAAAATTGGGACTTAAAATACTAAATGAATTATTAAGAAATATTTGAAAACATAATATATTAACGTATATTTCAATTAATTAAAACACTAATTATAGACAATTTATATGTCCATTTCATTTTGAATTAGTGGTACAGGTTTATTTACAGAAGACACCTTTATTAAAAATTGTTTTGTTGTAAAAATTTGTCTTCAAGCTGAGAATCCCGCGAAGGTCGATTTAAATAATTATAGGAAGAAGTGTTACAAATTATATTAAATAGAAAATTTAATAATAATAAAATATGTATTATGTATTCTTGGACATTGCGAAGGCCTTTGATGCAATCCCCCACAAAATTTTTATTGATAAAATACAACATACAAATAAGGTGTATAGTAGTGAGGCATCTCAAGTAAATATCATCGTGGTGTCAATTACAGATTTGGTTTATCTTGAAATTAAACGGTATTTAACAATATTGTAATTGATCTTTATGTAATATCCTACATTATTTTAATGATAAATGATAATGATGACCTTATAAACAATAAGATATGTTACCAAATTATCACAAAATCACAAAACCGTATTTGTATGAGAAATTTAGCTTCTTTAGATTTACTGTTATACAGGGTGGGGCAATAGTGCGTCCGACTTCGATATCTCGAGTTCTACGATAGCTAGAAACTTGATTTAAAAATATAAGTAAACTAGACAAAAGTCTATAACCGGAAATTGTTTTCAATTATACATGATGAGCCAAGAAGATACTACAGGGTCAAGTAACATTTTTTTAAATGAAATGTATATCAGAACATTTTTTGAAACCTCTTTGTGGCCTCCTTTCACTCCTGTATTATTATTGACTTTCTCCCAACCACTTGGATGTAATGATTTTTTTTTTGAAATTACACCATTTACACGTGTATATTAAAAATAACACTACAATCATAACTGTCGATTTTAAGAAAAAATATATTAGTACCAGTTATGAGACATCTGTGTGATGACACTCAGCCATTTTCACTTCCTATAAGTGTACAGGGTGGCCAAAAAGGATTTTTAAATTTACAATTTTTTTCAAATGGAACCCTGTATATTTTTGGACGATGTGATGTAGGATCGAAAAACGAACATTTTTTTACATACATTTCTATGGCTATTTGTTGCCATTTTCAACTTATTGAACAATTACTGCAAAATTCAGCAATAAAATATTAAAAATGAGGGTTTTTTTCAATAACCGCCAACAAATGAACAAATTGAAAATTCTTCCACATATGAGTTTTTGCTTTCACCAGCTTACAAAATTCTCTGAAAAACCCAAACCAAGAACTCGACAAAATAGTGAAGATCGAATTTTAACTTGACAGATCTCAAGATATAATATAACAAACATTTGGAGACAAATAATAGAAATTATTCGTAAGTCGATATACTTCGTGCTTTATGATTAAGACCCAGTTATACAGGGTGGGGCAATAGTGCATCGGACCTCGATATCTCGAGTTCTACGATAGCTAAAATTTTTTTAAAAAATTGCAAGTAAACTAGATAAAAAAGTCTATAACTGGAAATTATTTTCGAACATACAGGGCGCGCCAAGACGAAATTACAGGACCAAGTGCCTTTTTCTTAAATGGAATACTATGTAAATCAGTACATTTTTTGAAGCCTCTTTCTAGGCTCTATTTATTCCTATATTATTATTGGCTATCTCCCAACCACTTTGATGTAATGAATTTTTTTGTTGAAATAATGCCATCTGCAAAATGGATATTAAAAAAATCACCACAGTCACAATTATGGGTTTTAAGAAAAACTTATGTGAAGTGAATACCAGTTACGAGACATCTAATTAATGTTTTTGGATCATTTTCATTTCCTAAAAATGTACAGGGTGGCCAAAAATTAGTATTCAATTAAGAACTTTTTAAACTGAATTTTCTCAATTTTTTCAAATGGAACACCCTGTATATTTTTTCAACGATGTGATGTAAAAATGAAAAACGGACATTTTTTTTAAGTACTTCCCTATGGCTAATTGCAACCATTTTCGTTTTATTGAGCAATAATTACAACATTCAAAAATAAACTTAAAAAAAGAGGTTTCTTCAAATAACTCAGTAGAAAAAATTATAATAAATGTTCCACATGTTGGCCATTTTGATTGACACACATCTCTATGCGCTTTTGAAATGAGGTTCCCACTGTTCCTAAAACTGCCGGTGTGATAGATCTAAAGGCAGTTATTATTCTTTCCTTCATATTTTGTACTGTTGTTGGTGTGTCTCTATAAACAATTTCCTTCACATATCCCCATAAAAAGAAATCCATTTTTGTAAGATCTGCGGATCTAGCAGGCCATTTAGTGGGTCCATTTCTTCAAATCCATTGATGAGGGTAGGTATTATTTAAGTGGTCTCTAGCTGCATTTAAATAATGTAGTGGAGCACCATCCTATTTCGAATTCTTCCAGGGAGATTTACCAATAATTGTGGCAGATAGTTTTCCAAAAAATGATAAATAGCTCCAGTCAATGTACCATCAAAGAAATGTGGCCGTATTACATGTTCTCCAATAATTCCTCCCCAAACGTTTATAGACCATCTGTATTGCTTATCAACTTGCATAAAAAAAGTGAGGATTTTCCGAAGCATAATAATGGAAATTGTGCCTATTAAAAATCCATTTTTATGAAAAGTTGCCTCATCAGTGAATAAAACATTATTGAATAAGTTGACATCAACTTACATTTTACCCTCAGGCCCAATTACAAAATTGTAGGCGCTTTTGAAAATCGTCATCAGATACTTCCTGGTGCATTTGAATATGATATGCATGCAACTTATTTGTTTTTAAGATTCGACCCACAGACCGTCTACTTATTCCTACTAATGAGGTCACTTCTCTTTGACTAACATGGGGATTCTCAACCGTTGTCAGCACCACAGAAAACTCATTTTCTTCGTTCACAACACGTTTTATTCTTTCATTTTTTTATATTCGACATTTCCAGTTTCCAGAAATCTATCGAGAAGGTTTTGGAAGCTGCTAACATCAGGAAGCCTTCTTTCAGGATAACGTTGGTGATAAATTCTATTGACAAGTAAACAATTTCTGTCTGACTCGCCCAAAACAAAAGTCATGTCTACAAGTTCCGCTTTATTGAAACTCATATTGTAAAATTCCAAATATTTTAAAATCAATACAAATTGTAACTAACGACCGATAAGTGTGATAAATGCTCCTTTGTACACTATAATTTATACCAAACTGAGGTTTTATTGCTTGACGAATAACGAAAACAGCAAAAAAATTTACAAAAAAACATTACAGTAAAGGACTGGTTAAATATTATTTACTCATTTCAATGGAAATGGTCCCACTAAATGGCCTCATTTCAAAATTGCATAAAGACGTATGTCAATCAAAATGGGCAACACGTCGAATACCTATTATAAATTTTTCCAATGAATTATTTGAGGGAACCTCTTTTTTTAAGTTTATTCTTGAATTTGACACTTATTTATTTATAAAACGAAAATGGTTGCAATTAGCCATATGGGAGTACTTACAAAAAATGTTCGTTTTTCATTTCTACATCACATCATCGAAAAATATACAGTGTTTAATTTGAAAAAATTGAGAAAATTCAATTTAAAAAGTTCTTAATTGAAAAATAAACACTTATTTATTTATAAAACGAAAATGGTTGCAATTAGCCATAGGGAAGTACTTACAAAAAATGTTCGTTTTTCATTTTTACATCACATCGTTGAAAAATATACAGGGTGTTCCATTTGAAAAAATTGAGAAAATTCAATTTAAAAAGTTCTTAATTGAATACTAATTTTTGGCCACCCTGTACATTTTTTAGGAAATGAAAATGATTCAAAAACATTAATTAGATGTCTCGTAACTGGTATTCACATAAGTTTTTCTTAAAACCCATAATTGTGATTGTGGTGATTTTTTAATATCCGTCTGCAGATGGCATTATTTCAACAAAAAAATTCATTACATCAAAGTGGTTGGGAGATAGCCAATAATAATATAGGAATGAATAGAGCCTAGAAAGAGGCTTCAAAAAATGTACTGATATACATAGTATTCCATTAAAAAAAAAGGCACTTGGTCCTGTAATTTCGTCTTGGCTCGCCTTGTATGTTCGAAAATAATTTCCAGTTATAGACTTTTTTATCTAGTTTACTTGCAATTTTTTAAAAAATTTCTAGCTATCGTAGAACTCGAGATATCGAGGTCCGACGCACTATTGCCCCACCCTGTATAAAGCGTAACCTTCATCTTTCAACGTGCTTTTTGAAAATAGGCTCAAGATTTTCTCTTGAACCTCCTAGAGGGCAATATTATTTGTTATATTCAACAAAAACTTCACAATGACGATGACAGTTGAATCTTTACGCAAAGTTTTGAAATTCTCAAATTAAACAACTATGTTTATGTCTTTTATTTAACAAACCAATATGCAGTTTATAAATATCTATGGTCTAGAAGAAATGTACTTTCCAACGATATGTGTATAACACTTTACACTTTAGGTGTGTCTGAAGTACGAAATTTTTATTCAAAATAGGCTTCATAGTAGCCTATATTCTAAATGTCACCGAAATCCAAAGTTCGCAATCCTCTAAATTAGCCCAATGAGCATTTAAATAAATTATTTGACTGAACTATAGAAGTTTGGTTCATTGACTATTAGACAATTCATATTCCAGATCACAATTCAGATTTTCATTTTTCATATTTTCGACACGAAAGTGTCATCCAGGCCAATAGTGCACCGCACCCATTATTATCAACACACGCATAAATCATCTGCAACTCCAAAAAAATATTTTCTATAAAAATAATATGTTCGAAAATTCATGGTTCATAAAATAATTAAATGACATAACTGCCCTTGGTTAAAAGTATCATATTTTTAACAGAAATACTTATTCATTTATGTTCTCTTAGATTTATCTCATTTTTTTTAACACGCTTTTTATTAGCTTCACTTGTATGTTTGTTTGTAACCGACTCGTTGGACTCGATTTTGACCCACTTTAAACGGACAGATTTAATTGAAACTTTGTACACTTACGAAGAACCGGTAACAATACAATAATTTGATAAGTTTATATCATTATCCTGATCAGGATCGCCAGAATTAAATAATTTCCTTTCCTCACGTATCCTCTGCGTGAGAACAAGAGAGCTTAATACTGTAAGTACATTCCGTGATTCTCAGTTCGGTCGTTGGCCGAGCGGGCTAAGGCACAAGTCTTAGTCGACGCGAAACGACGGACTCCTTCCTCGGCGTGAGTTCAAATCCCATGGCTGAAAAAAAATATATATTTTTTTCAGAAGTATCTGTTGGATCGTAATATGTTATAATATCAGCATCAATAAGCAATATAAATATAGTTTAAAAAAAACTAAAAAACACGCTTTCATAGCACATAAAACTAAAAAAGTGAAAAATAAATATAGTTTAAAAAAAACTAAAAAAACACGCTTTAAAAGCTCATCAAACTAAAAAGTGAAAAATAATTATTAATATAAACTGAAAACAATAATGAACGAAAAATATACTATTATTGTGAAAAAAGCGTGAGGCGCTTTGTGCCATATTTTTCGTATATCGAGCAACCCACGCTTTTTTCACAATAATACTAGTATTTTTCGTTCATTATTGTTTTCAGTTTATATTAATAATTATTTTTCACTTTTTAGTTTGATGTGCTTTAAAAGCGTGTTTTTTTAGTTTTTTTAAACTATATTTTTAATATTATGCGGTTGATATAAATACATGTTGAACTTAATGTAACAAGTGTCGTACGTCATTTAAGTAATTTTTTATGAAAATTTTATATTTTATCTCCCATTAAAATATTGAATACTAATAAAGTTTACGTATGACGATATTGATGAATTTATATAATTAATCGTCCTTACCCAACCTTTTTTATAGTTAAATTGGCCATAAAATTCTTGTAAAAATATGTTGATTTTATAATAATATCAATTTATTATTAATATCACGTTATTAAAATTTTAATGAGCAAAGGTTCTTTTTATATATCGGCTTTTTTCGATGATCATTAAACTCTGCTTGATTGGAACGGCCTTCCACAACTATGTACTTAACTCAAAAAGTACGTACTTTTAATTGGGAATTGGTATGTAGCTTTAAGTTCACGTAACTACAATTCCTTATGATCTTGTCTGTTTTTGACTAAATCCATAAATACCAATGCCAACTGGCGACATTTTTTAATTTCTCAGAATTGCAAGCATGACGTGAAAGAAATCAAAATTATTATTGAATACAAGCAATTATTATTGAATATAACAGTAATTTTCGCTTATCGAGAGTGATTTCATGACGGATAATATCGAATGTACAATTTGAAAAGTTTCCATCCCAATTATCTCGAGAACAAAGGGCGGTTTTAACCATGTTAAATAGGATTGTGAGTATGACGATCAACAAGAGAGCACTTCCAGTCATCCCTATTTTAGAATCTTATAATTAGTTAGTTAATACCTTCAACGCTGTTTTCCCAAGCCAGAAAATAAAAATAAAAAAAAAAGAAACCATGGATTAGGTTAGGTTAGGTTTGTTGTGAGTGGGTCTCAGTAGACCCTCCACTGCGGCCATCAGCAGACCTATTGTGGCCCACGCCTAATTATATTTCACCCAATAAGTTCAGTCTCTTAATGAAACTGATAACTTTATTGGGTGAGAATGTGTCCAGATCCTCTGGCAGCAGTTGCCCTTTGCCAAATATTGAGAATCGGATCCTCTCCACAGCGGGACAGGTGCATAAGATGTGGTCTGCCTTCTCATCATCCTCCAGGCATAGACGACACTCGGCGTTTTCCGCTAGGCCGAGTTTATGCAGTTGATAGTTTAGTCGGCAGTGCCCGGTATATAGGCCTGTTAGAGTTTTCAGGTTTATCCTGTTTAACTCTAAAAAGTTTCTTAGCTCTCGATTTCAAAGGGTATTTTATAAACGCCTTCGAATGAACTAATCCTGGTAACTCTTGCCAATACTGGAGAGTTTGCCTTTCAGCCCAGGTTGAGATAGCCATCTTGGCCGTACTTGAAGATATGCCAAGTATTGGTTCTGGTCCGATGAATCGTGATCCCGCTCCTTCTCTGGCTAAGGAGTCCGCTATTTCGTTACCTTCCATACCAGAGTGGCCGGGTATCCAGACCAGAGTCACTTTGTTGTTCTTGCCCAAATGATTTAGAGCTTTCTGACAGTTCCATACCGTTTTGGAGTTACACCGGTAGGAGCCAAGAGCTTTTATAGCTGCTTGGCTATCTGAGAAAATTTTTATTGATCTGCGTGTAAGATGCATATATTCCAGCCTTCGTACACACAGTTCAATGGCATGAACCTCAGCCTGAAAACCATGGATTACTCAAGCGATTAAAATCTCTGGAAAAATTTACGTTCACTACACCATATCAGAAAATACGCAGATAACAATTATGTTCGCGAATACTTTAGTAAATATTGAGGTGTGTATAAAAGGGTTATTCAAATTGCAAAGGAAAGTTACTACAAAAACAGACTCACGACGGCATCAAATAAATCAAAAGAGAGCTGGGCCATCATTAATAATTTGAGAGGGAAAAATAACCAAGCTCCTCTACAATTTAATCTTGACCTCAATGATACAAATAATAGGGAACTTGCACATTTTTTTTTACTTCATAAAAATGTTCTACAATACTAAAAAATAAGATATGCAAAATATGACGTCTTAATTCCCAATAATAAATTTGTTATAAATTATTAAAGTTTCGCGCGCGAGCGAACCGTTTCAAACAGGTTCAAAAGCGCGGGAGTAGTCGTGACATCACACCATACAATTTACAAGCGACGACGGAGATCCCAGCACTCGACCGCTTGATTTCAGCCGTAAAAATACCAGCATCGCCATAAATTTTAAGTGTATACTTAAAATGGAAACAAAAACTTCTTATTTTAAATATTGCATTGTACCGTTGTGTAAGAATACTACAGTGAAAGTGCCAGATAAAATATTTATAATATTGCCAGAAGATAAGATTCGTCGATCAAAATGGCTAAAAGCGTGTGGAAGAAATGAAAAAGACATTTCACAGAGCAGTAGGTCTCTGCATGTGTGTGAAGATCATTTTAATGTAAGTATTATTAAATACTATATGTCTATCTACTAGTTTTTCGCAGGCGGGCAATAAAATATTCCGAATTCCGAATTATTGAATTTTAATTAGGGTAGGATTAAGTAAAGAAAGAATGTGTATACAATGTTAGAAAATAAGATTAGTAGATAGAATGTAATTTAGTGATACTAAGTAAAGGTAATTTCCTGGTGCGAAAGTAAACAGTTATTTATTATTATACTCTTCGCAAATACGATTACGAAGAGTTGCATTTGATCGAGACATTTCTAAAATCGTTAATATCGCTCGCAGAGAAAAAATCATTTCGTTCGTCATTGAATTCTGAACAACTTTCAAAATATCCGTCTGTTCATCTGTCCGTCCGTCTGCCCGTCCGTCACGTTTCTTGTAAGCACGATAACTAATGAAAGAAAAGTCCGATCGAATTGAAATTTGGGCTATAAGTTAGTGTTAGCTAGAGGAAGAAATCCATTGTTTTTGAAAAAAATCAAATAGTAAGTAAAAAAGTTGTAGGACATTTTATTTAAAAATATGAATCTACAGAGAGTTGCAATTTTCAGTGTGCTACTAAAATTGAAGTAATTTTCTATAGACACCAAAATGCTGTAAAATGTACTACCACAAATTTCGCCTACGCAGTCGGCATCATCGGGAGATGAAAAAAATGAAAATTAAATATGTGATCAATATATTAGGTATTGTAAGAATGAATCTTAGTTTATACTATAAAATATACTGCCACGCGTTTCGCCAATACAGTCAGCACCATCGGGAGAGAAAATTAAATATGTAGTCAATACATTAGGTATTGTAAGAATGAAGTTTATAAGACAAACACAAGATTCTTTTCAAAAAACGGCGAAGAGTATCCTACAGAATGTGCAACAATTATATAAAAGTTAAATAACACTACTGTCTGCGAAGAGTAAAATGTTTACCTCTAGTATATATAGTATATTGCAAATACCTTTCCCTTTCCCTTTAATTTATTCTATTCAACTTACATGTATCTATTATGTGAATAATAACACCACACAATCACTCATTTCCCTTGCCCCAAAATATAGTACGAAAATACCTACGATAGGTAATTATACATTTGCGCAACATTTCCTTTGCAACAAATGTCTTCTATAGAGACACTTTACGCGTGTGTACAAAAAAAACACGAAAAATATAGAAGTGGCTGTTGTAAAGAATTACCCTAAATTCTTTCAAACATAAGACTAAGTCTGCTAAAAATGCTTAGTTGCGACTAAGCATTTTGTAGTTATTTCTTTTTATTCCGTGATCAAGTAATAACTATTTTATGTTTATAAATTATTACTAAAAGCTAAAAAAATACGTACTTCTCTGCCTTGACTCCGCGGACCTCTCCAAGGGAAAAACTTTCACTATTTTATATAAAAGATGCCACCATAAACATCCACTTTAGGCAAATTATCAGATTGGCCCTTTGAAAAACCTTGATCAGTCATTTTAAAATACAACTACAATAAGCGGTACTATAAAACACAATTATATATTTATATCAGAACAGTCACTAACAAATCAACCACAGTCCAATAACACCATATTGTACATATATTTATATAGAATGTCATACTTTGTTAATTTGTATTATTATTTTTAAGTATTTTATGAATGAATTGATTTTTAGTTTTCTTTTTTCTGTATATATGTATATATTAATTATTATATATTAATTATTAATCTTACTCTGTACCCCATACAAGTTGTAAATAATCTACTTAATTGTGAATAAAGATTTTAAATTTGAATTGGAATTGGTAAACATCTGATTGTGTTGCTTCCCGGCGCGACGACTACCGAATATTGTATGGTGTGACGTCACAGTCAATAGTAGCTCGTTTCGGGCCACTTCAATTTTATCGCTGTTTAGATCCTTCATACTGATCGCGTGGAATTAGAAATCTTATTTTTTTGTGAAGTACACGTTTTATTACAACGTTACGCTATGTTTTTTAGTATTATTTTTATTTTTAAAATTACAGGCAAGTTCCCTATTACTACTGTAGTATCGGAAAAGAGTTGACTAATAATATTGTTGCGCCAAATGATCCAGAAGAGTACTTAAGGACCATTAATATTTCTAATAGCTTGAATTTAGCCCCCACCAATATTGAAGAACTAAAAGTAACTATTAAGGAAATTAAAAATAAAAAAAGTTCGGGAGTGGACAAATTATCGGCAAAAATCTTTGAAAACTTACCTGATAGAACTCTAAACCTATTAGTCCGCCTAATAAACCATCCTTTCGACACCGGTGTATTTCCCCCTTCGTTAAAAACCTCAATTGTAATCCCACTTCACAGGGGCGACGGTACTGATGACCCCTCAAAGTTCAGACCCATGTCACTATTATATATCCTTTCAAAGATTATTGAAAACCTTGTTAAGAAACGATTGCATGAGCTCCTTAGTATTCATAAAATATTAAATATTAATCAATTCGAATTCCAAAGTAACAAATGTACTAGTGGTGCTATGTTCGACTTTTTTAGCTGAAGTTTACACAAAAATAATAAGGGTGAGGCAGTTGCAGCTGTGTTTTGTGATTTGTCAAAAGTTTTTGACTGTGTGAACCATGATATATTGCTTAAGAAACTTCGGTGTCACGGAATTTTGGATACATCTCCTATGGTTTGAATCCTATCTTAGTGATTGTAAACAGAGAGTAAAATCACCAGAGAACTACTCTGATAAAGTCAACATAAGTTGCGGAGTTCCGCAGGGATCCGTGCTTAGTCCAGTTCTCTTTTACTGTATATTAACGACCTTGCATCTATAAATATAACTGTTTTAAAAAAGTTGATTAAGGAAGCCGTTACTATGTGGTAGTTCGATATTACAAGGAAACGAGTAAAACACTACTATTCTCCAATATATTAACAATAAATTATTACGTACACATTAATTATAGAAACTGAAATAGTTTCAAAAAACGTACAAAATAAGTATTTTATTTTTCAATATTTTTATCAATATTTTGCATCTAAAATACATTTTTTTAACTTTAATTATCATTAACAATCATAGCACCTCGTATATTTTGATTATAGGACACTTCGTTAAATAAATATATACTTCCAGAATCCTTATACTAATCGATTTTTTAAAAGATATTCACAAAAATTACCCGCGTATATAATCATCCTGGGTCATAATATATTGTACAAAAAAATTTCAGAAAAATCTACTGAAACCCAGGATCCCTCTTGTTCGGGTGCCATGCCCTTTTTAAATTCTATTTTCACTGGTACTCATGGTTGAAATTTTATGAAGATTTATACAGGGTGACTCAAAATATTAACGAAAACTTAATTTTTATTAAAATGATTTTTATTTTTCTTGCCTTTGTAATTAATGGAATTGTAACAGTAAACGGTTGGATTTCGTATCGACTCCTTCCCCCTCATATGACATTTTATGATACTTTGGTGGACCTCCTACTTTCCTTAACAGCGTCGCGCGCCCATATTTGTTTTTTCCGTTACAGTTCACTCCTGCTCGCACGGTGACACCTCCATCTCCAAGAGTTTTCTGGGATCATGTTTTCTTCTACATAATTGTCATTTGGAACTCTCGACACCTATACTCTAATTTCGGACTAATTTTTTTGGATTCTTCATTTCTCGATTTCCACCACGTCGACAATTTATATTTTTCTATTTTGGCAAAGGCAGAAAGAAAACGAAAATCGTGTTTAGTAAAAAATTAAGTGTTTATTCATATTTGAGCTACCCTGTATAACCACTTATAAAATTTCAAGCAGATTCATTCTGTAGAGTGAAATTAGAATTTCAAAATTTTTGAAATCCAAAGCTGTCATTTTTTCTTCAATTTACGGTTATACACAAAAGTCGTATCCTCAATAAGAATGAGGCTAACGCGAAACTTAAAAATTGTTTCGGCAATTTTCCCTAACATTTCCGAAACGTATTTGAAAATGATTAAATTTATATTCGTTTTCATTAGACAGAGCGTTGAACAGGTAACTCCATAAAATAGTGAGTAGGTCATTAAATTTCCACTCTAGAATAATGGTGAATACTAGATTTAAATTGCAAGTATTGTGGGGTGGTTATAGACATATCTGCTGAATTGAATTCGTATAAAGAAACTTTGTTTCAACTGCTCACTGAAGAGTGATAGGTCATTGAGTAAATGTATATAGTTTATTACAGAAATACTGTGCATTCTTTTCATGGCTCCTGTTTCTCTTTCACTTTCTTTCATGTTTCTGTAAACATTGGAAACTATTTTTTGTTACTGCTGATATGCTGTCTTTGTAATTTGTAAAACATTACCATCATTCTGACATTCCTTGTTGGTAGTTGGTTGTGGATCTTCCCAGGGCCTGCACATTTTCCAGTATTATTTTTCGACAGCCACTTGTAAACCGAATAGTAACCTCCCACCAAAATATTTATAAAAACACAACTGTTTAAAACGCACTTAAACACAGATGAAAATGTCACCAAATACCTGCTAAACACTTGATGTTGCTAAAATATATAATGTAAACACAAACTGTATAAACCTAATCTAATTCTTAAAAGCAATATAAAATACCCTCGAAAATACTATCTACTTACCTACTAGAATATTTTATTAACCCACCTACATAGTACTAATACACTTCCTCCATCCTTTACGAAACTAATTAATTCGAAATTCGACCCCGTTATCCAAAGAATAACATGGGAGAATGAAAATAGAGACCGCCAAGATAATAATTGTGTTGTTTATAGGTGCGAATCACTCACTATTGTTAGAAGGCTTAGGAACCTTAGTTAATACAAGTATGTTTCTGTTAATTTCTTATTTTAATCATGTTAGAACATACTTTTTTTTCCTCCTTACGGGTTGCGGTTTAAACTACCCGCTGTACTGAAGCTTAAGCTTATTGTACCCCATAGTCTCATTACTCCATAAGACCCGTTCTATTCCAGAAGGCGAGTATAAGGTTTATGGGAGCTCTGGCTATCTCTTCCTGAGTTACAAGTGGTCCCTCGAAGTGTTAGTCTCATTGCCGTTAGGTCTGGGCACTCGCATAAGATGTGTTGGGCAGTTTCTTCCTCTTCACCACACATCCTGCAATCTGGATTGTCTTTCACCCTTATATTGGTTAGGTGTTTGTTTAGTGTGCAGTGTCCTGTTAATATTCCCACTGCACACATAAGCTGTTTTCTGCTCAGCTTAAGCATTTCGTTGGTTCCTGCTCTAGATATTTCTCCGATGAACAAGCGTGACTGCCTTATTCCGGGTATCTCTATCCAGTGCGAGTAGTCTTTCTGTCTTAATAGTTCCTTTACCGATCCTTTTGCGGTGCTGTAAGATACCCCGCAGGTCGGTTCGGGACCTGTTAGAATCGATTTAGCGCCTTTTCTGGCTAGCATGTCTGCTTTTTCGTTTCCCGTATTTCCCTGGTGTCCTCGTGTCCACTCCAGTTGTACACTGTTGTGTTCTGTAAGTTTCTCCAGGGACTCCAGGCAGTCTTTTACTGTTTTAGATCGTATTTCTACTGCTTCCAGAGCTCTGAGGGCTGCTTGGCTGTCAGTGATGATGCGGATTCTCTTATTTTTGTATGCCCTCCGTATCATTTCTTGTGCACAGACGTCTATTGCTGTGATTTTGGCTTGGAACACTGTTGCGATACTTCCGAGGTTCAGGCTGATGTCTGTCCATGGTTGTTCTCCCGCAACTCCTGCTCCGGTACTGCTTGACGTTTTTGATCCGTCAGTATACCAGATGGTGTCATTTTGTTGTCTCTGCATCCTACCTCCTTCTCCATCCCTTTCAGGTATTTTTACCCTGAAAGTTTTTGTGAAGTTGTAGGTTGTGCTGATTCTGTCTGACTGCATATCGAGTAGCCGATTTTTTCCTACATATTGGAATACTTCAGTATGGTATCCTCTCCTTGAGATGGTCCAGTTGTTTTCAGCCTGTATGCTGCAATTATTGCCTCATTCTCCACCACTAAGTGTAGTGGAGGTAGGCCTAGCAGTATTTCCAAGGCTGCGGTCGGCGTTGTTGATATTGCTCCCGTGATACCTAAACATGCAAGTCTTTGCAACTTGCCTAGTTTTCTCATCGCCTCTCCTTTTCCGGCCTTGTGCCACCAGATCAGGGTGGCGTAGGTTATTATTGGTACGACGACCCTTTGGTACAACCAGTGCACCATTTTTGGTTGAAGTCCCCAGCTCTTGCCCACCATGCTTCTGCAGGTCCATAAGGCCCGCGTGGCTTTGATTGTCACTTTGTCTATGTGAGCTTTGAAGTTAAGCTTGGTATCTAAGGTTAGTCCCAAATATTTGACTTCATTGCTCACATGTAGTTCTTTTCCCCGAAGATATAGTTTCCTCAGGTTTTGGAGTTTTCTTTTCCTTGTGAAAGTCACCACCGTGGTCTTTCCTGGATTAACAGAAAGCCCTTCCTGTGTGCACCATCGATCTACCGTATTGAGAGCTCTTTGCATCATTTCTGATGCAACGCTCTCAAATTTTCCCACTGCTAGGATTGTGACGTCGTCTGCATATCCTTGCGCATATATTCCTCGCTGTTCCAGTTGTGCTAGGAGCTCATCCATAACCAGGCACCACAGGAGGGGTGATAGAACCCATCCTTGCGGGCAACCTCTGGTTACAGACACCTCCTCCGACATGTTTCCCAGCGTGGATTGGATTTTTCTTGTTCTGAGTGCTGAGTCGATCCATCTTGTTATTGAAAGACCGACTCCGCGCCTCTTCACTGCCTCACTTATTGAGTTGAATGAGGTATTGTCAAATGAACATACTTTACATAGGAATAAGATGTAACACATCATATTACTTAACATAGTGTAAAAAAATAAAGCATGCCCCACTGTACCTTCAAATAACTGTGACATTTGAATTTTTTTATATGCACAGTATATCTGTCATAACCTATAACACATTTCCAGGAAAAAAAATTGTATCTTTAGATCTCAGAGATATCAAAAAACGCCCAAAATCGTTACGTCCAATTTGTCCATAGATCATTCTCATTTGGCAGATAAAAGCTTACAAATGCCTTTTTACATTTTCGAACCAATGAAATTTTGAAAAATTGCAAGGGTTTCATTGTACACCCTATATACAGTGTCTTCTATCGTAGTCTGACATTATGGTTAAGCCAGTTTATTTCTGATGAAATGTGCAAAAAAAAACTTCAAAACCGCATCTTGTTTTGCAGATATTCTTTAAAATTACACAAGAAAATTACATTATTAATTCCATTTGGCTAGCAGTTTATTTGGATATATTAGAAACCACCATTAACCCTCTTACAACCCATGTATTGTAGAATCAATTTAATGAGGATGGTAATCTTTTCTTAGATGAAGACATGCTTCACCAGTAGTAGTTAATAAAGTAATTGTTTACTTATCATTGCTTCATCATCCATTAAGAATTATAAAACATAAAACCACAGACTTTTATGACATCAATATTATTAAATGGCTTAAATGTTATCATGGTTTCTCTCATTATAGTGATTAATACTAACTCAAGGATAATTTCATGTGCATGTGCATCAATTTTCTACTTTTTTAAAATCTGTATCCAAAGGATAATTAACTTAAGTGGGTAATTGCTGATAAAATTTGTTAAATAACTCCTCGATTCACGTGAATGCCTCGGCCTTGTTATTTTACTTACCTCGAAAAATATAATTCAGGAACGTATGATGAATTGTTAATGTTGCATATTCCATCTTATTTACAAATATAATATACAGGAAATTTTAATCTTATGGTATAATCAGAGGTGTGTGCATAATTTTCTTTAGATGTTATTTAACTTAAAGCAAACTCACACAAACTGGAACATTTTTTTATGAAAATTTGATTATTCCGCTGATCGATGGTTTATTGATAATGAAAGTGATGATGGTTCGAAACATCATATAAATGCGGTAACTGGGCTGTTGAAGAGGAAAGTAGTTATCGTAAGAATCAATGATTTGCATCAATGTTTCATTCATTCCGGAATACATGCGATTCTTAGTTTTAATTTACTCACACTCGATATTTTCAAATTTCTTCTCAATATGATACAGTGGCGAGCCGAAGGAGGAGCTAGGCTGGCGGAAAATGTCTATATTTCAATCTGTGTAATACTGAAAAGCATTTATTACATAATAAAAGAGAAATTTTGTCGGGCTTATTTGCATTGTCAGCACATTTTATAAATATAGTAAATATTGCCGTGAACAAGAGTGTATCAAAATATGGAGTTATTCAAAATCAAAACAAAGCTAAGTAGTCTAGTCTATAAGCTTAAAATGGTGTTAATTCTACATACTATTATTAAAATTATGTGGTTTAGCTCATTCGATCCGGAATGATGTCTAGATCATTGTGCCAAATAATTAAATTAGCCCATAAAAAATTCCAAAAGTTATAAACAATTAAACACCCTCAAAAAATAGTGTTTGGTTTGTAGCTTATTGTTCGTAAATTATAAATATTTTCGAAATTTGAAAAAAAAGATCCTTAAAGAGGAGGAAATTTAGTAAAAAAAGTTCCAGCTCCCGGAACTGTACCTCCATTATTTATAATTTTAATTTAACGCTGAAAATAGCCCTCCGCGCGCCATTGTTAGGTTGCGCGCACGGCCTCGAAAGTGAGTACGTCACTTAAACAAATTTTTTTAAGTTCTTAAAGTTAATTGAAAAATCTAAAAAAAATTACAGTATAATCTAAACACTTTAAAGAATTGATTCCCGTTGGAATTTTTCATAAACACAAATTTTTCAAACTTCCTTCATCGTTCTAAACTAAAAAAAAATGTTTAAATAATTGCCGTAAAATTATTTCGCTTCGTGGAGCTCTTCTTATATACATACAAAACAAGATTGCGTCATCAAAGTTTTAAAAATGTTAATACTTTGTTTATAATAATTTTTTTAAGTTAACAAAAAAAAGAAAAAACAATAATGTTGTAAAGAAAATTTTTTTCTTTATTTATTATTATATTTTTCGTTTTTATGTCAATAAAAGACATTTATTAATTGAAAAAAATAATTTTTTTCTCCATTTGTTTATAAAAATTTTATAAACAAATGGACTATTTTTATATTTTTAAAAAATTTCTTTTTCTAATTTTATAGAGAATTGTCAATTATGATTTTTGAAAAAAAAATTTTTTTCTTAATAATTATTTTTAATTGTTTATAATCGTTTTTTCTATATATTTGTTGTTTAAATTATTAGTTAAGAAATTTTTTTTTTCTAAAAATCATAATTGACTTTTCTCTACAAAATAACAAAAAAAATTTTTTTTTCATTAACAATTGCATTGTTTATTAACTTTACAATTTGTTATAAACAAATTCTCAACTTTGTTTTATTTTTTTTCTGAAAGTAATAATAATTACAAAAACGACCTCGTGCATTAAAATACCGAAAAAAATTTCATTCTATTTTTTATGTAATTTTGAAAATATACGTGCTACAAAAATTGCAGCAGCTGATCCATTTGTTGACTTTAAAGCTAATATAACTTTTAAACTATTAAAGATACGACAATTAACATTCAGATAATTTTTTGTAGACAATGAAATTATCTTTCAGATTATGTCAGTCATATATTTTTTACCTATTATTAATTTGTTGTTTCACGCATTTGTTTATAAAAATTGAAGATTTTTTGGGGTTTTCGAACTTCTGCGGCTTCTAGCTCTGTAAATAATGCGAATTCGGTTATTGAACTTCAAGGCAATATTGTTAAGCTTTAAATTATGTTACAGTTGCAGTTGTTTATTTATTTTTTACTTGATTTTTTCATCAGTTATTACTATTTTTTCGCTACATTTTGGAAATTATGTTATTTCTAGATGATTCACTTACTACTCTCCAGCTGTATTTCAGTTTGTATATAAACAATGATTTTTTGTCTGAAAAAAATGCTAATGAGCTTGCTTATCGAAAAATTATTCAAGGAATTTTCGGGTCAAATTCAGATTCGAAACTGATGAAAACACTGAGACAGAAGAGGCAGGAGTAGGAGATGAAGAAATGGATGAGTCGAGGGACCAAGAAGAAGAAAAAGAAGAAGCAGAAGAGAGAGAAGAAGATGATGATGAGCAAGAAACCAAAAATCGGCCGTGTAAAAAAGGCAAAGGATGGCTCATTTACTTTCAGATCCAAATAAACCTAGTACTTCTAAAACTTCCCCTTCTAAAAAACGAAGGAAACGACGAAATTAATTAAAAAAAATTGACAGATATTAGTATTCTTCATATGATAAATATGATTATTATTAACACTAATTTTAATATTACGATAACAATTTTTGTATTTTGAAAGAAATAAACTGTTTCCAGTCATTTAAATATCAAGATCAACTTAAAAATATTATTCAAACCTCTTAATCTTTCATTGTTAAGTACATTTCTTGCATGTTTTCAAGACAAAAAATCATTGTTTATATTACAAACTGAAATACAGCTGGAGAGTAGTAAGTAAATCATCTAGAAATAACATAATTTCCAAAATGTAGCGAAAAATAGTAATAACTGATGAAAAAATCAAGTAAAAAATAAATAAACAACTGCAACTGTAACATAATTTAAAGCTTAACAAAATTACCTTGAAGTTCAATAACCGAATTCGCATTATTTACAGAGCTAGAAGCCGCAGAAGTTCGAAAAACCCCAAAAAATCTTCAATTTTTATAAACAAATGCGTGAAACAACAAATTAATAATAGATAAAAAATATATGACTGACATTATCTGAAAGATAATTTCATTGTCTACAAAAATTACCTGAATGTTAATTGTCGTATCTTTAATAGTTTAAAAGTTATATTAGCTTTAAAGTCAACAAATGGATCAGCTGCTGCAATTTTTTGTAGCACGTATATTTTCAAAATTACATAAAAAATAGAATGAAATTTTTTTCGGTATTTTAATGCACGAGGTCGTTTTTGTAATTATTATTACTTTCAGAAAAAAAAATAAAACAAAGTTGAGAATTTGTTTATAACAAATTGTAAAGTTAATAAACAATGCAATTGTTAATGAAAAAAAAAATTTTTTTTGTTATTCTGTAGAGAAAAGTCAATTATGATTTTTAGAAAAAAAATTTCTTAACTAATAATTTAAACAACAAATATATAGAAAAAACGATTATAAACAATTAAAAATAATTATTAAGAAAAAATTTTTTTTCCAAAAATCATAATTGACAATTCTCTATAAAATTAAAAAAAAAAATTTTTAAAAATATAAAAATAGTCCATTTGTTTATAAAATTTTTATAAACAAATGGAGAAAAAAATTATTTTTTTCAATTAATAAATGTCTTTTATTGACATAAAAACGAAAATATAATAATAAATAAAGAAAAAATTTTCTTTACAACATTATTGTGTTTTTTTCTTTTTTTGTTAACTTAAAAAAATTATTATAAACAAAGTATTAACATTTTTAAAACTTTGATGACGCAATCTTGTTTTGTATGTATATAAGAAGAGCTCCACGGAGCGAAATAATTTTACGGCAATTATTTAAACATTTTTTTTTAGTTTAGAACGATGAAGGAAGTTTGAAAAAATTTTGTTAATTAACAATCGTCTAGCATATTGAAAAATTTTTTTTATGAAAAATTCCAACGGGATTCAATTCTTTAAAGTGTTTAGATTATACTATAATTTTTTTAGATTTTTCAATTAACTTTAAGTACTTAAAAAAAATGTTTTAAGTGACGTACTCACTTTCGAGGCCGTGCGCGCAACCTAACAATGGCGCGCGGAGGGCTATTTTTCAGCGTTAAATTAAAATTATAAATAATGGAGGTACAGTTCCGGGAGTTGGAACTTTTTTTACTAAATTTCCTCCTCTTTAAGGATCTTTTTTTCCAAATTTCGAAAATATTTATAATTTACGAACAATAAGCTACAAACCAAACACTATTTTTTGAAGGTGTTTAATTGTTTATAACTTTTGGAATTTTTTATGGGCTAATTTAATTATTTGGCACAATGATCTAGACATCATTCCGGATCGAATGAGCTAAACCACATAATTTTAATAATAGTATGTAGAATTAACACAATTTTAAGCTTATAGACTAGACTATAAGCTAGTTTGTTAAATTTAAACAGAATGGAATCATACAAAGCAGAGATATAAAATAAATGATTGCTAATTCTGTGTTTAAGTCAAATAGGAAATATTTAAATAACAATATGGTATTTAATTTAATTTTTTTTTTTAAGGTAAGCAGTCTGCAATAATAGTACACTAGCAAGCGTATGTAAGTACAGTATTACCTTAAATGCAGTGTGCACAGACAGTTGAATATGCCTCTGCAAACAATTTTTATATGTGTATGCTTCTGCATGGTTTTAGAAAAAAAATGTTGTCCCTTTTTCATCGAATTCTTTTTTTTCTCGTTTTCGAATAGATATAATTAATTCTCATTCTGTAGATAATTGTGTTCAAGTGTGTTAGAAAAGTATTCTGTAGAGGTTTTTGAACAATTAAGGAAGCAATGTGTCATTTATCATCACAACCTGATACCGATAGAGCTTAACTGGCTTGCGTCAAGTCGATGTTGCTACAGATTTAGGAATAAGTCGAAGCGTCATTGGAAACGGAATTTGGAAACTATGCATGGACAAATATATGCCAAGGATACTGTCGGCAGTATTGTGACGACTTTTCTAGCTGCTATAGGTGAACATTTTGTTTTTATTGATAAAAATGCTCGCCCGCATCGTACTCAGCAAGTATTCTACGTCCTTGAAACTAACGGAATTGATCACGATCCTCTTCCACCGCGTTCTCCTGACTTGAATTCCGTTGAACACTTGTGGGATTTATAAGGTAGAGCACTTCAAAATCATCAATTGGCTCCAGAGAACATTAGGCAATTGTCAGATATTCTTCCCATTTTATGGGCACAGATCCCACAAGTTGTGTTCGACTACATCATCAAGTATGCCATGCCCAACTGAATACTTGAAGTAATTAGAGTGAGGGGCCAGAATACGGGGTATTGATGAGGTTTAGGACATTGTTGGTTCCCCATGGCTAAACACTTCGGAAACTAAAATTGCTTTTCCTCGTTTTTCATAACCAAATTTTGCAAAAAGGTTAATAAAAAGTTGTCTCTCCATAACGATTTTTATTTTAGTCCAATCATGAAAATATAAAATATCCATAACTTTCTGTGCACAGTGTATAATTTGTTAAAATAATCTAATTGAGTGGTAATTTGTATACTGATTAAGGAAGGTTTTGGTTATTACAAATAAAAATTTTAATTTGGGTATTGAACCTGAATTTGAATAAAATGAAAATAAACACAAATTTTGTTTAGGTTTATAATGAATCGGCCACTTATTAAATATTTTTAAGTTAATTAGTTTTGCATGTTCGTTAGAAAGGACCTGACAAAATTTGGTTTTATAAAGATTAAGGCATATTTATTTTCTTGTGTAAATGTTCACAGAGTAAGGCTGTTTTTATCATTTACCTAATTTATTTGATTATTTACACGTCTCATAACGATGCGTTTTATTTTTAAAGTTAAATTGATTAAAATCTAAATTTCATTATTCAGTAATTGTTGAGAAAGTTGTTTGTTTTTATTATTTAATATTGTGTAAGTAAAGAATCAAGCAATAACTGACGATTTTTAAAATTAATGATATCTAAAGTGCAAACCGCTTAGACCCATTGTTTTTGTAATTACCTATTTTCGAATTTCTCTTAGAAATAATTTAAGAACGTAGTCATAAAACAGTCATTTCTCTTCCACGCTGCCATGAGGTAGAATACCAGGTGTAACAGGATAATGGTAGACCCCCTTTTCTCCTTTAGTTTTGAAGATAATTGATTGAAATTTGGGATATTTTATATACATAATAAGCAGCACTTTTTAACATACAAATGATATTTTTTTCACTTCCGATTTCGCCGGAAGTGACACTAACTTTCGATTTTTAAATAGAACACCCTGTATATTATTGCATTTTTGAATTCTGCATAATTTTCTGAATCCAGCGATACCAAATAAGTGACATTTTAAACGTCAATATGTTTTATAATATAATTTTTAGTTTTCCATTTAAGTGTGCCATGACGGTACCGATTTATTCTAAATGACCCGTGTAATGCTGGAAAAATCAAAATCCCGTCAAAAATACTAAATTACGTGATTTATGAGCAAATAAAGTTCATCAAAATAGTTTATGGGGAAAAACTCAATTTTTTCAAATGGAACCATATTGGTACCGTGGTACCATTTATTAGTACTATTAATAAAGGAATTTATTCATATGTCGTATTAAAATGTGCGATAAATACAAACAAAATTACAGCTAAAAAGAAAATAAGAAAATACAATTTTGTTCTAATTACCTTGTTATACATAAGGTGGCTTTAGAATACAAAAAATGAACACAAAACATTACAACAGTTGTTCAAAGCTGTCCTTAACGTCAATGCACTTTCGAACTCGTATGCTGTTTCTCGAAGAACGTTCGACAATTGCTGGGCCGTTATGCTATTAATTGCGCGTCTTACTCGTAGCTCCAGGTCTTCACGGGCTGTAACGGCGGTTGCGTATACAATATTTTTGAAATGACCCCAAACAAAGAAATCAAGGGATGTTAAATCAGGTGACCTTAGAGGTCACCTCACAGAACCATTAGTCGAAATTACGTTTCTCCGAATCTCCGTTGAAGGTAATCAATTACTATCCTCGAATTATGGGGAGGAGCGCCATCTTTTTTGGAAATACATTCCCTGTCGTAAATGGAAAGGTAATTTAGCTAAACTGTCCTCAATTTCATTTTGCAGAAATCCCAAGTATCTGGCATCAGTCAGGGGTCCTTCAAATATTATTGGACCAATGATTCTACTACCGATTATTCCAAACCAAACATTGAAACCGAACCGCACTTGAAAGTTACCCTCCTGTAATGAATTTTTATTTTCTTGTGACCAATATTTTGTATTTTGTCGGTTAAATAATCCCAAATCTGTAAACCTAGACTCGTTCGAAAATAAAGTCATTCCCAAAAAATCATTGTTTGGCTGCAAATTGCAATATTCCATCCTACGTTCGTAATCATTTTCATACAAATGCTGGTGCAATTTGTATTTAACAAAATTATAGTGGTATTTGTACAAAATTCGGCTTACTGTTTGGCGACTGATTTCCAATTCAAACCCAATTTGCCTTAAAAAGACAGTCTTATCAACTTCTCCTCAGCCAAAACATTAATTTCCGTTCCTTCCTCAAGAATGAAATTTTCTTCGGGATCATTGTTGGGCTCACTTCAGAATTGATTTTCAAGATAATTAAAATAATTTCTCGCTAGACATTGTCTATCAGGATACCTTTCGGCATAAGAGTGGCTAGCCACAACGGCATTTTTTCAGCATTCCCCATAATTAATTAACATGTCCACTTTCTCATCTCTTGTATAAATTTGCGGCATTTTGAACACAATTAACGAGAATTTTAAACAATTTTTAAAGACACAATAAAAACACCGGTAAACCAACAAAAGTTTGACAAGCTAAATATTTCATTTTTCAAATCCACCTTAGTTAGTTACTTCTTAACAATTAGAACAAAAATTATATTTTCTTATTTTCTTTTAGCTGTAATTTTGTTTGTATTTATCGCACATTTTAATACGACATATGAATAAATTCCTTATTAATAGTACTAATAAATGGTACCACGGTACCAAATGGTTCCATTTAAAAAAATTGAGTTGTCCCAAAAACCATTTTGATGAACTTCATTTGCTCATAAATCACGTAAGTTAGTATTTTTGGCGGGATTTCGATTTTTCTAGGATTACACGGGTCATTTAGAATAAATCGGAGCCGTCATGGCACACTTAAATGGAATACTAAAAATTATATTATAAAAAATATTGACGTTTGAAATGGCACTTATTTAGTATCGTTGGATTCAGAGAATTATGCAGAATTCAAAACTGCAATAATATACAGGGTGTTCCATTTAAAAATCGAAAGTTAGTGTCACTTCCGGCGAAATCGGAAGCGAAAAAAAAGTACTTGCATGTTAAAAAGTGCCGCTTATTATGTATATAGGATATCCCAAATTTCAATCAATTATCTTCAAAACTAAAGGAGAAAAGGGGGTGTACCGTGATCCTGTTACACCCGGTATATAGCGCGCATGAGTATGGTAGATCAGTAACATATTTATATCCTCAGTGATGGAACATTTTCATTCATTGTTACTAGTTTTGCTAATTTTAATACTCTGAACTTATAAACGTCGAAGACAATTTCATGAATACATCAGGGGGGTCACTTCTGTTTTCTCCAATAGTTTCTAATTATAGCTCACCACAGTATTTTTTTAATAAGTGACTAACAGCAGATCACTTAAACACGTTTTTTCTGTTTCCTCGCAAATTCTTTGTCTGTGGCGTCAATGCCCTGGAAAACTGTTTTTGTTTTTTTAACTAGTTGTATGGCGCAGCAGGTAGTAATGCTTTCTCATTCGTGATGTTTAAATAATAGAGTCATTTTTCTTTTTATTTTATGTCATTTTCGATATGGGGCATGGTAGCCGAGTGGGTAAAGCGCTGTTAGGTATTTACTCGGTACCGAATATCGATGATTCGAATCCATCCCGGAGCAAGTTAGAAATTTTATTTGTAATTTATTTCGGATTAAGGTGGAGGAGGGAACTGTCGATGCCCTAGAGTGATTCAGACTCTACGATAAACTGTAGGGCCTCGTCTCTCTTTACTCAACACAACATCCTAGGATTTTCTAGGAGTTACTTCGGTGACTTGAGAGGCGTTTAAGAAAACATTTTAAGAAATATATACATCGTGAATGATCACATATAATGCTCTTAGTTGGTGAATGTTATCATCATTTCTTTTTACACGTAACTAAAAGTATTAAAAGTCCTTTTTGTGTCACTATAGTTACATCGCGATTTAAACGCCTCTTACAAATGGGACATTTTTATGTCAAAACTATAGACAAAATAAAGGTGTAACTCAACGGTATGATCATGCCGTACAAGATCATAGAGGAACGGGAAGAATCCAATAAAAGTCTTTTACACCATTAGAAAACTACCGGTTTCATTTCAGCTATTTGAAAACATTGTAAGGAAACATTATGAGTGAATCTGAAGAATTATACTTTAATCAGTTATGTGAAAACATAGTTTTATATAGTCATATACAGAATCCCCCCAATCAAAGCTCATGATTCCACTAATTTGATCATTATACAGGGATTCTAAACGAGTTTTGGAAAATCTTGTAAAAATTATTCGTATTATGGGTAACCGTGTTTTTTTGACATTATTAGTTTATTCCTTTCGATTATGGCCAAATATCCGATTTTTTTGGGGCTATTAACCTGATTACCCTCCATTTAATATAGTACCATATTATAGTCAAGGCTACCTTTACTACGTGATCTGCACTCAACGATAATATTTTTTAGTGGTAATTATAGATCTCATCTTTTACAGACATGTACGTAAACGTTTGTTATTTTCGTTCTAGGATATTATAAAATGTTGTTTATCCATAGTGGAGTATTACACCACCAGAAAATAAAATATATAAGTAATTAAAATACAAAATATGTTTTTGTTTTTTAATTTCGTGATGTGCATAAAGTTATGATGATACAGATGTTAGATAACAGATACTTCTAATTAAACTTTCCCAATTATTTTTTATCGTTATTTACATATAATAATAAACCAAATTATTATACCGCTATTGCATTTCCTATTTTAGAAACGAAATTATGATACTACTTCTCAAGTTATACTTCCGAAGTAAAGAGGATTAGATCAAACCTCTAAATACTTAAACCAAACCTTCATAAATCTCTAATTAAATTCAGTTACTTGGTTTTGTCCTTTGAATTATATAATTAGTAATAATTAAACAAGGAAATAAGATTTTACTTGTTTTTCAAACCCTAGTGTATCATACGCACCAGTTTTTGTTATTAAAATTTTAGACCTTGATATCATATTATTTAGAACGTTTTGTATTAAATATACATTACGAAATATTTAATTTGTTTTTAATAGAAAAAATAAACCTACACTCCCGAAATGTGTAATTAACGTGATAACACAAACACAAAGAATGTAGCATAATAATTTATTACTTTTATTTTGAACAACATCTGTTTTAAATTAATTTTTAATGGAGAATCGTGTCTGTATGTATGACAGAAAATGTGTTGAAAATTCCTTCGTTGTTTGAGTCAACAAATGTATTTAAACAATAATTATATTTATTATAACAGTTTTGAAAAAACAATATGCACATGATTCCATGGTCTCATCCTCATAACCTGGGGCAAAATTATGGTATTTTAAAATATTCATAATTTCTTGTTGCAAAAAGAAATTCTAACTAATTAAGTTAATTACCGCTTTGTACTAAAAAGGAAAGTTTTTATGGAAAAAAAACCATAAAGGAGTTGTCACTAGGAACATCTATTAGAAACTTGCCAATCCTTTGATTAAAATAATTGTTCCAGTAACGAATGTTCCTTTCTCGAACTCTATTTAATGATTGCATCCTTGTAGGCATGCTACTAATAAGATTCAAAATGGTTTAACACAGACATAGTTTTCCACGAAACACCAAAACACTTTTTACTGCACTCGACGCACGTTTTCTCAAACAAGTTGGCATCATCTGGAGATGATTAAAGCTAACTGACCTTGAATTGGCCAGTTGGTTTTAATCGCCTCCCGATCATGCCAACTTGATTGGCGAAAAGCGCGTCGAGTGCAGTATGTAGTGTTCTGTTCCGTGGTATACTATGTCAGTGTTGTCTTCACATCAAAGGTTCCACCCACTCCAGGTCTAAGTGGTTGAGGAACAGCATTCCATTATTCTTTTGCTCCAATCCACAGTTCACCTCTTGTATTTAGAACGGGATTTCTTTGTCGTATGCGACTTTCCAACATATCCCACATATGCTGCATTTAAGTCTTGGCTATATGCTGGCCAATCTAATCTTTTAATCCTTATCAAGGTATTCGTTGCATGAGGACGCGCATTATCGAGCCCCTTGGAAACAAGGTCGACGTGTTTCACCAATTTTTCAAAAAATGTTTATCTCTTATTCAGGGTGCCTACTTTTGGTTCGGACACCCTGTATAGTAAAGACATGGTTTGGCAACATGGATTTTACCACCTCCCAAACTGACGCTCTATACAAGGTTATAGCTGGCGTACTTTTTCCCAGTTCTTCTGTAAAAACGTAGTTTCGTCCTATTTAGCTGCCTTAACTGACTCGAAAGTATATCCGCTTTAAAAATGAAGTGTTCCTGAGACCGGTTGACATAGCCACATGCGTCGCAGTTTGAATTTGAATCGGTTTACTATTCAACCTGACTGTAAATTCTTTCTATTATGCGGGACTCTTTCGTCTTTCGTCATTCATACGAAGATACATACTAATTTACTTTGTGCAGAGGTAGGTATTGAACGTTTTGATGAATTTTGCCATTAATCCCACATTACGTAATCATTCAAAGGCCATAAGTAAATATTCTGCTACTTAAAGACAGTATAAATTTGATTATTTTCTATTAGAAATTTAGCAGGTAGATACGAGCAAGGAGTGTGCCACTTTCAGAAATTTGTACATGTATTTACAATACTTATTAATGGACTTATTTAATGTAAAGTCTATCGCCGCGCCGTTTTAAGAATAAATACACACAATAGTCAGGTACGTCAATGACCAAAAATTGAAAATAGCTGAATCAGGATATGAGAGAATATACAGGGTATTAATAATTATTGTGCTATTAAAAATAAATGCACTGTTAAATCCAAATTGCATTATAAATTGCAAATAGCAGAAATTAGTGACCTCTAAAATCATAAATTATCAAATATCTGTATGTTATAGATAATAAAGTACATAATTTAATGTTATAAACCTTCATCGTTTGAACTGAAGATCCCGTTAACTGAAAGTTAATGTCATGTCTGGCTTGGACGAAATCATAGAAAATATAAAAAAGAAAATATAAAATTTATTTTCTTTTATAACATGTTCAACCCAAGCTGCCAACATAGCAGAAGTTATTTGAACCAATGACAACCGCTTCCAAAAACAAAATGAACTCATTCAAGAGTCAACCAGTTGACAATAGGACGCAGGGAGCAGCTGGCTCTAGTGTGAATTTGTCTCGTGTTTTGATCAACAAGAAGCTAGAAAATAGCTTCCTGTCTAAAATCAATGCTTCATTCTTAAAACGGATAGATCACAGTCTCATCCGTTAAGGAATATTTTTCCACTGCCCACTAGTCCAATTAACATGACCTTTGGTAAATTATAGTTGCCGAGTTTTGTGGTTTTGGAAGAGACGCGGAACTGCGGCAGGATGCCTGCTTCTTTCAGTCTTCATCTGAATGTTTTAGAACTAACATCAACTTGCCTCACATTTGGTAGCTCATTTTTGAGACAAAGGGTGCCAATGTTATATAACGTGTACACTGAAGTATCAAAAATTGGGCATCAACTGCCGTTGTGCACCTTTGCATCTTTGGCCGGGTCTTCTTTTGCTCCTTATATTGTACAACTTGCTCATATCATCAATGGTATCCCTCGCCTATAACGCTGGAAACCGAACAAAAATGACAGACTTACCAATAGTTATCGTCCGATATCTTTGTTATCGGCGATATAGAAATTAGTTGAGAAAATTGGTCTGAATTGGTTGGGGTTAGTCTCCAAATCAACGCCAACTTTCTGCCTCAATTAATTAAATCAAAGTTTGACTTCATTTAATGTTGGTTGTCTATGATATCACAGTAATAATGGAGTCCATTTCGTAGGAAACTGCCCTTTAAAACCATTTGTAATTTTGTGATATTTCTCTTATAGAATCTTGTGTGTATATTTTACAAAGCAATTATATGAATTTTTTTTAAATCGCTTTAAAATATGCAAGAATGTTGTAGTTAAGAGGTGTATTCCAATATTTAAGGGTCTGGAAATAACTATCATTAAATGTAACCGTGCCTACTATTTTTATGTATATTTTAATGTCTATTTCATTTTAATATTTCAGGCGCAAACTATTTGTAATAATAATCACTCGTTCAACAATTAAATGTAATTAGAATATTATTATGTTATTTGAGCTCAGTAAACCTCATCAGGGACAATATTGATGTTTGTTGCACGTAACGTAATACCGTTAATTCATAATCAATTACCACGTTGGGTATTGGGTAATATAGTACAAGGCACCTCGACAACTAACTGACATAGATTTTCCTATTGCAGTGGTCCTGAAATCCAAATAAGCGGCCAACAGTCTAAATTTTACATGAACAGTTTTAAAATTAATCAAAAAGTGTAGGAAAAGTAATACAAAAATTTTCAACTTGCAGGGGAAGTTTTAGAGACGTTGTTATTTTAGGAAGTAACTTATTAATGGGTTATTTTCATTTGAACCCGTCAAAAATAGTCAAAATAATGCAGGAGAAGCCATATCAAAAAAATGTATTGAAAAGGTGGTTCTTTAGTAGTTTTTTACGGTAGTTTTGCCAGCAAAATGTTGTTAAAAATTGAGGCCTAGGGGTGTATTTTAATGGTAGTATTTGGCACACCAATAAAATTATTAAACAACTCAGTAAAATTAATTTTATTGAACGAAATACTCTAGGATTCTAAGGAATACTTTCTACAGATTTATAAAAATTTATAAAAAATAAACTGTGGTTTTCTGTTCAACTAATGGTGATTATCATCAGCAATGTCACTACCGTTGTTACTGTTTTGGAAACAGAATAATCCATCGGCATAACGGCATTTCCAAATTTAAAACTTCGGAGGAAAATGAACTTTTTTTCAGGGTGTCTTTCTGACTAATGACATGAGAGAATCCGACGAAATTAGGAATAACTTCAGTAAATTTGTATTCCCAAATAATCTCGAGGTTTTTCTAATGTCGTCTTAATCTTTGTTGATCTTTATTCCTATACTTTTGGACATATTCTATTCTGTGACTAACAGATTAAAAGAAATAATAGAGACAATTCCACTCTTGTCAAATATTACACCTCTAGAATCATATTTAAATTTAATATGTTTACCAGCAACAAAGCTGAAAAAAAATTTTTACCTTCACTATAGCAACCTTAAAAACGCTATTATTCTTTGTAGAATATTTACAACATTTTTTTTGCTCCCTGTAGGATATATAATTTTTAAGCTGCATCTCTTAAAATTCAGCGGAGATTAACGAGTGATGATCTTCATAACTATTTAAATTGTTTACTTTAAGAAGATGTAATAAGAAAGCATTTCTCAATATTAATATATTTTTTTTGTTATTAAATAAATTTAGAAATTACCCGCAATGAATTATTGCCTGTCCCAATAACAAAAGGAGATTATCTTAAAGCCGATCTCATGCATATGCAGGGTTGCTGTTTGTCTGTGTATGAAGCGCACATTCGATGAAATGTAATGGCGAAATTTTTTTTTTATTCATTTTAAATGTACTTAGAAAAATTAATTTATCATGTGAAAATTGAAATAATTCATTTTCATATTCACACCGACTTTTGGAGTACCACAAGGATCTAACTTGGGTCCACTACTGGTTTTTCTTGTTTGTGAATGATTGCTATATTTCTATGTAAGATTCTAAACAACTTGGTTGATAACATACATATATATAGTTTCGCTATTACCACTCAAAACACCGAGGATTAATAGTCGCAGTGGAAATATTATCTCTCACAGGCAAGGGCAGACATATGTTTGATTTGTCTCCCATAAACCAGTTTTGTTATGTTGTAAATAAAATCAGCAAAGGAATTGACATATTCAATTGTACCCTAAGGAAGTTTATCTCCACTTTAGATTATGTAAATTTAAGTATTAATAAAGAATATGTTTTATTGAGATTATATCTTTATATTTTAAAAGATTGGTTTTGTTTTTTAAGTTATGTATTATATTAAAACAATTACAATAGCGTCGTTCCTTACCCTATAATTAGGCTCGTGCGTCTGTTGGATATTGTAATGATAAATAAATAAAGAAGTAATAGTATTGTTTCATAAAAACATCGTCTACAACAGTACTATTATGACAAATCTAGAATAAATCTTTGATTCGATTCTTCTTGCCTAATGTGTTGAAAGTTGTTGACGCGAAACCTGGTAGCACATTAAATGAATTGGCGTGAGAAGAGACTATCATTTTACTCCATTATGGACTCACATAGAATTAGCCTCTCGAATTTAATATTTTACTAGTACTTACTTCGGGGACAAAATCACATAGGATTTCTTGGACAACTTGAGAGTTTGCTTCAAGGTAAACGGTCTACTAATATATGCGTTGCATTTATATTTTTCTAAATGTACCTTTACACTTATGTAATTTAATTTAGTTTTCAGTTTTATACAGTGTGGAAATTAAGTAACGCATAAATTCAGTAATTCCGTTGATATTAATTTTTTGGAAAAAATCTTGAAGAGGTATAGCGATTTTAACTTGCCTAAGTTTGACGAAAAGTTATCGACGGCACATTCGTTTTTATTTTGAAATTATACAAATAGTTGAAAAATCGAACTAATGTGATACACCGGCAACTAGGTAAATTTTCCCAATTTAATGAATTTTTGTTATTTGAACTTTAAAACTGTTTTTCTCGATTTTTTTCAAATAATAACATATTGAAAATTTTATACGGTCGGAACCGGAATAAAAACTACTACCAAAATCAATAATAAAAAATATAGGTTATCATTTAAAAAAAAAGTCGATGACGTCATAATTTAAAAAAATAAATGACATAAGAAACTGAAAATAGACTGAAAATATTTGCTGAAGTTAAAATCGCTATACCCCCTTCAAGATTTTTTCCAAAAAAATTAATATCATCGAAATTACTGAATTTATGCGTTACAAAGTTCAAATAACAAAAATTCATTAAATTGGGAAAATTTATCTAGTTGCCGGTGTATCACATTAGTTCGATTTTTCAACTATTTGTATAATTTCAAAATAAAAACGAATGTGCCGTCGATAACTTTCCGTCAAACTTAGGCAACTAGATAAATTTTCCCAATTTAATGAATTTTTGTTATTTGAACTTTAAGACTGTTTTTTCTCGATTTTTTTCAAATATAACATATTGAAAATTTTATACGGTCGGAACCGGAATAAAAACTACTAACTACCAAAATCAATAAAAAAAATATAGTTTGTCATTTAAAAAAAAAGTCAATGACGTCATAATTTAAAAAATAAATGACAAGAAACTGAAAATAGACTGAAAATATTTGCTGAAGTTAAAATCGCTATGCCCCTTCAAGATTTTTTCCAAAAAAATTAATATCAACGGAATTACTGAATTTATGCGTTACTTAATTTCCACACTGTATGTGACATTTCATAATAATCGGTACCGTTTTTTCTCATTATTTTAGATAAACCATTATGTTTCATAAATCATATTTTTCAATTTTCTGACAGAATTATTAGTTTTATTTTCTTAATATACATCGTAGGTGTAAATTGGTAATAAATTTGTTACATTTTAATTTAATATTTCTCGTAGTACAATTTCCTGTTGAATGTCAATATTAAATAAATCTGTAAAAAATGACCTTGATTTTGCTCCATTTTAAGCTGATCTGCTGGTGCTAACGTCATCCGAACAAAAAAATAAACTAGATAATAAGGAATTTAAGAAGTAAAAGTAATAGAGGTTCTTGATGGCCATCTTTATTTACTAGTCATTGAAATTTATTGTTACAACTAGTTTGTATCACTTTGTCTCGAACAATTCTATTTACATGTCAGAATTAGTATTTTCACAAAAAACTACCGGACCTACTAAATTAATTCCTTTCCGTGACATGATTTATAGATACATTCAGTTTGTTTTTTAGTAACCCCAGACACCGATTAAACTAGTCAAAATAATGGAGGGTTGCTATATACTTTTTTCTTTCGCGCCGCACCGCATCGTTTCTTAGCTTTTTTATTTTTGTTTCTAACTTTAGACAAAATAAAGATATCATTTCTAAATTTGGTACACATATTTATTGCATAAGATCCATTATTTACTAAGAGCTCTCAAAATTAATATACCTAATGATATTTTTTCTTGTCATAATCCTTCCTAAACATTTATTATGCCACTAACGATAGTTATTTCATAATTTAGATGAATTTTAGTAACAAATTTATAATATGTCAGGACTATAAATTTGGCATTTTTTATGCTTTGAATATGTTGCTAATACTTATCTGTTCATATGATATATGCATAAACAAATTCCAACAAAGTGACGTCGCTGACGGCATTCTGTAGACGAGGATTCCCAAGATGTCCCGGAATCGACTATTATTTCTTTTTTTCGGCAAAATAATGTCTACATGTTTGTCATTTTATAAAATTCAGCATCGCTTTTGGCTTTTTAATGTGCAAACACATTAATTTTATTTTGGGTAGCACAATGTAAACAGTCCAGCGGAGTTAAAAATAGCCGTGGTTTCTTTATGTGGGCATCAATATGTTAATGTATAATTCTTTATTTATTTGTTAAGTGTCATTTGAGTCACTGGAAAGTCTGTCGTTGTATATATAATCAGATAATTTCCTTTTTAACAACTGCCGCATCCGTATTTCCTTTAATGACCGCATCCGTTTTTTATAAATGAATAATAAACAATATGTTGTTGGTAATAATAAAACAGACGTCGTAAAATATCTTTCCGTTTGATTAGTTTCTTAGTATTGATAAATGCTGTTAAGCCGGATATATGTTATTTGATGTTTTAATTTTGTAATTTTGGGATTCTAGAGAAATGCGCCTTATTATTATATTAACTCTATTTGTGTGCCCAATGGGTCAATTTGTGGCCTTGATGAGAAGTTAACACCCAAGTTTTACCGAAGCACCTGCTGCACATCCAGAGGGCCGCTGTTGCTCTTTCAGTAGCCCTTGTTAGGTGTTTGTTCCAGATGAGGTTTTGGTCTAGGATTGCACCTTAATGTTTTACCTCTTCAAAGAAGTCAATTTGTCCCCTATTCATTTTTGGGGTTATTAAAGAAGGCTTCCTTCTTTTTGTGAATAATAAATAAATATCTTACTTGGATTAACGTGTAAACCTTCATCAGAAGAGCACCAAATTTTGATGATGATGAGTGCGATTTGCATTAGCCTTGTGATCATCCCATCATGCCTTGCCTCTTATTATAAAACTAGGTCATCAGCATATCCTTGGATGTCGCTTAGTTTAGTGGGAAGTTCTTCAATAACTATAGACCACAGCAAGGGTGATAGGACCCCTCCTTGTGGGCATCCCTTGTCCCTTGATGGCCATAGACAGAATAATGTCTATGACCATAAACTAACTGCTAAGTACCCACTTGATATTTTATTGTGTTGTGTAATGTCCATACAAAATTTAAAACGATTGAGTTTTTATTGTTACGCTTTGACACAACTTCGTAACAAAAGTCAGAGCCACAACTCACTACAAATTTACTCGCAAAACACCTAACAATGAGATCGCATCTCTAGGGTTGACCGCCGATATCTTAATTATAAAATATCGCACAGAGATGAACTAGGTATTAATAGAAAGCAGAGAGAGACCAACAATATTTATAGAAGCATATTTTTTTTCTATCATAGTTTTCTACTATATTCACTTTTATGCAGCCGCATGAGCTTTATTCCAAATTTAGCAGGCAGTGCGTGCCAGAGCAGAAAGAACTACTTGCATTCATGTTACTCCCTGCAACTTCCTGATTAATTTAAGACCGGACGGCTGCAAATCGGTGCAATCGTTCAATCGATGTATGCCCTTTAGTGTGCATTTGTACGCATTCGTGACCTTTTTACCCCAAATAAGAAAACAGATGCGAACGAGGAAGAATAGGGGTCTTTTAATATGTCGTTCGGGAAATCGAGCAGAACTAATGTGCAAATTTTTAGCCTTGCCATATTTTTCTCTGGATCAAGGCTGATTTTTGACTAAAACTTGGGGGCTATTACTAATTTATACAGGGTGAGGCAATAGTGCGTCGGACCTCGATATCTCGAGTTCTACGATAGCTAGAAATTTTTTAAAAAAGTGCAAGTAAACTAGATAAAAAAGTCTATAACTGGAAATTATTTTCGAATATACAGGGCGAGCCAAGACGAAATTACAGGACCAAGTGCATTTTTTTTAAATGGAATGCTATGTATATCAGTACATTTTTTGAAGCCTCTTTCTAGGCTCTATTCATTCCTATATTATTATTGGCTATCTCTCAATCACTTTGATGTAATGAATTTTTTTGTTGTCACAATTATGGGATTTAAGAAAAACTTATGTGAATACCAGTTACGAGACATATAATTAATGTTTTTGAATCATTTTCATTTCTTAAAAATGTACAGGGTGGCCAGAAATTAGTATTCAATTAAGAACTTTTTAAATTGAATTTTCTCAATTTTTTCAAATGGCACACCCTGTATATTTTTCAACGATGTGATGTAAAAATGAAAAACGAACATTTTTTTGTAAGTACTTCCCTATGGCTAATTGCAACCATTTTCGTTTTATTGAACAATAATTACAACATTCAAAAATAAACTTAAAAAAAGAGGTTTCTTCAAATAACTCAGTAGAAAAAATTATAATAAATGTTCCACATGTTGGCCATTTTGATTGACACACATCTCTATGCGCTTTTGAAATGAGGTTCCCACTTTTCCTAAAACTGCCGGTGTGATAGATCTAAAGGCAGTTATTATTCTTTCCTTCATATTTTGTACTGTTGTTGGTGTGTCTCTATAAACAATTTCCCTCAGGTATCCCCATAAAAAGAAATCCATTAAGATCTGGGGATCTAGCAGGCCATTTAGTGGGTCCATTTCTTCCAATCCATTGATGAGGGTAGGTATTATTTAAGTGGTCTCTAACTGCATGTAAATAATGTGGTGGAGCACCATCTTGCTGAAACCACATCCTATTTGGAATTCTTCCAGGGAGATTTACCAATAATTGTGGCAGATAGTTTTCCAAGAAATGAAGATAAATAGCTCCAGTCAATGTACCATCAAAGAAATGTGGCCCTATTACATGTTCTCCAATAATTCCTCCCCAAACGTTTATAGACCATCTGTGTTGGTTATCAACTTGCATAAAAAAGTAGGATTTTCCGAAGCATAATAATGGAAATTGTGCCTATTAACAAATCCATTTTTATGAAAAGTTGATTCATCAGTGAATAAAACATTATTGAAGAAGTTGACATCAACTTGCATTTTACCTCTGGCCCAATTACAAAATTGTAGGCGCTTTTCAAAATCGTCATCAGATAATTCCTGGCGCATTTGAATATGATATACATGCAACTTATTTGTTTTTAAGATTCGACCCACAGACCGTCTACTTATTCCTACTAATGAGGTCACTTCTCTTTGACTAACATGGGGATTCTCAACCGTTGCAGTTGCCAGCACCACAGAAAACTCATTTTCTTCGTTCACAACACGTTTTATTCTTTCACTTTTTTTATATTCGACATTTCCAGTTTCCAGAAATCTATCGAGAAGGTTTTGGAAGCTGCTAACATCAGGAAGCCTTCTTTCAGGATAACGTTGGTGATAAATTCTATTGGCAAGTAAACAATTTCTGTCTCACTCGCCCAAAATCAAAGTCATGTCTACAAGTTCCGCTTTATTAAAATTCATATTGTAAAATTCCAAATATTTTAAATTCAATACAAATTGTAACTACCGACCGATAAGTGTGATAAATGCTCCTTTGTACACGACAATTTATACCAAACTGAGGTTTTATTGCTTGTCGAATAACGAAAACAGCAAAAAAAATGTACAAAAAGACATTACAGTAAAGGACTGGTTAAATACTATTTACTCATTTCAATGGAAATGGTCCCACTAAATGGCCTCATTTCAAAATTGCATAAAGATGTGTGTCAATTAAAATGGGCAACACGTCGAACACCTATTATAAATTTTTCTAATGAATTATTTGAGGGAACCTCTTTTTTTAAATTTATTCTTGAATTTGACACTTATTTATTTATAAAACGAAAATGGTTGCAATTTGCCATAGGGAAGTACTTACAAAAAAATGTTCGTTTTTCATTTCTACATCACATCGTTGAAAAATATACAGGGTGTTTCATTTGAAAAAAATTGAGAAAATTCAATTTAAAAAGTTCTTAATTGAAAAATAAACACATATTTATTTATAAAACGAAAATGGTTGCAATTAGCCATAGGGAAGTACTTAAAAAAAATTCGTTTTTCATTTTTTACATCACATCGTTGAAAAATATAGAGGGTGTTCCATTTGAAAAAATTGAGAAAATCAATTTAAAAAAGTTCTTAATTGAATACTAATTTTTGGCCACCCTGTACATTTTTAAGAAACGAAAATGATTCAAAAACATTAATTAGATATCTCGTAATTGGTATTCACATAAGTTTTTCTTAAAACCCATAATTGTAACTGTGGTGATTTTTTTTAATATCCATCTGCAGATGGCATTATTTCAACAAAAAAATTCATTACATCAAAGTGATTGGGAGATAGCCAATAATAATATAGGAATGAATAGAGCCTAGAAAGAGGCTTCAAAAAATGTACTGATATACATAGCATTCCATTTAAAAAAAAGGCACTTGGTCCTGTAATTTCGTCTTGGCTCGCCCTGTATGTTCGAAAATAATTTCCAGTTATAGACTTTTTTATCTAGTTTACTTGCAATTGTTTAAAAATTTTCTAGCTATCGTAGAACTCGAGATACTTATCGAGGTCCGACGCACTATTGCCCCACCCTTTATATTTCTGGTTTAACAGGGCATTAGAAATTTTGCGTCTTTCATCAAATACGGAGTGTTAATGATAAGAACTAATAGCTACTAATTGTTCCTATTTATGCAGTATGGTGACTAATATAAATTTATGGTAGTTTTGCTATGTAAATAATATACCAATGCGACAAAAAAGTGTTAAATATTTTACAAAATGAATAAAACATTAGCAAATCAAGGGTAAATGTAAAGATTTTGGTATTTTATTAGGTGTTGGTGATTACCGCATGAAATAAATATTATTGATCTAAAATAAATAATGTAAAATTAGGCGGCAAACCGGAAAAATATTTTAATTATCCCATCACGTTATAATATATTCTGTTAAAATAAATTAGTTATTAATTTTTTGGTAGCCTTTTAAATGATTTTATTTCAATTATTAAACAGTTATTGAATTGTGGTAAAGACTTATTTTATAATATTTAATACCTATATTTATTTTATGTTCAGCTGCTGATTTATGACTGATTTGTGCTCATTTTGTGGTTTAAGGTAACGTCCCCGATTTTAACAATGATTACCATAATAGGTGTATTTTATAGTAAACAGGCATTTTAATCAGCCAAAACCAGCTATTTATTTATAACAGCTCTTACTGAATAACGAACCCAAATTTAAATACAGAAGTAAATTAGTAATAACGGTATTAAACTTGACAACCAAGAATATAAAATATTGTCACTTTCTTATATTGTTCTCGAGTACTCTTTTATTGTTGATTTATATGTTTGTTCAGTCAGTGCCAACTCTGTACTTCTAAGTTCACGACGTTGGTCGTCGTAAAGTGTTTTATAGTTATTACTAATTGAATATTTTTTTTACTCTACCCTATTCAAAGGTACATTAATTATAATTTACGTTTATAGTTATATAGGTATGTCATTTATAGTTACATACAAACTAGGTTAATAGTCTGGGATATTCCGTTTGTTTTTATAAACGTCAGCTTCCTCGAAAATTGCTACAACACTATAATTATTAGAAGTAATCATAATCATTTGACCTACCAAATAGCACAGAGTGTAGATGATCTACAATTAAAGATTGGTACATCATTTTACCAATGGATAAATGGGACTAGATCGTAAACGAAAACAATGTAATGGGAAACGATCCCAAAATAAATATCTCCAAAATTCCGATTTTGAGGTTCCGGGATGCATTATTGTTGTACTTTGTTAGTGGGTAAGCGTAGTGTCGCAAACAAAAGAGTGTAATCGCAAACGATCGCAAAAAGAATTTTTGAAAATCCAATTTGAGTACTTGCCTCAATTTTTCGCTTATATTTGTAATGAAGAGTTTTTCTTTCTTCGCTATTTTAACTTACTTTAATGATTCAAATGAAACAAAAAAGTACATACATACATATATTCAGAATGTAATACACAAGAGGGCCAGGGCGTGGTCAGCAAGTAATAAACTATGTACTTATACACAAACTCAAACTACAGAAAATCCTAAAATAAGTTCACTTAACGAGTTTGTTTAGGGCGCCACCCGCCTTTCTTTTTCGTTTAAATAGTTACATATATAAAAGTCTAAAAAAAGTTACGCGCACTAGTGCCGTTGAAAGGGGGAAAGAACGGTTATTTTTCACTAAATTGTCTCGTACAGCTCAATAGCAAAATAAAAAAAGTCTAGGGGGCTTTCTCCACCTCTAGTTCATTAGACAGGCAAATCAGCCCGTTGATGCAAATTTAGTTTTCAAATTTCCAGCTCGCACTCAAAGCGGAAGCTGGCTGTTTATTACTTAATAGGTACCTATTTAAACAATAATTGGAAGGAAGATAACCAGCTCGTATATCTTTCTTAGGCTACAGATTTCGTAACTTCTTAAACATAACTCTTAGCCAGACAAAATCTCCAACGTAGTGCCCGTAAAAGCAACGTACAATATACACAACTCACTGCCTGGACGTACCAGCCTTGTCTCTAACGCAACGTAAAGGTAGAGGTAACATAAAAATAGCAAGACAACAGACAACACCCAGGTCCACACTTCACCGTGGCTACCCAGCGTCTCCCTTCAAAAAACCTAATCGTCCTAGTACCAGCGTTCCCCCCTTGTCCCCACACACCGCAGTATTCTCGCTGGTGCACTAAAGGTCCAGTGGTCGCTTGGATTATATCTAGGATTTACAATTTATTTAAATCGGTTCTAGAATTTTTAAGGTTGACCTCAAACCAATTTATGCAATTAGCATTAAATGTGACGCAAGTTAATTATATCCAAAAAATGGACCGTTACATATTTTCGACTAGGCGATTTTCAAAAACTATTACATCGCAAACACAAAAGTCACTATCATTATCCTCGCAAACGTTCCCAAATCAAATTGTTCTAAATTTTCAAAATTGGGGTGCTAACTTTACGCATGTCTCTAGAAGGTACCATGTTGGTACTGCAGTCATCGTTAGCTTTTGGTGTTGCCAGCGCTCCTGCAATATACGAAAAAGTAATTGATCAAATGCTAAGTGAACTTCCTGGAGTTGCCTGATATTAGATATTATTATTTGTACTGGAACTACAGATGAAGAACGTATTTTAAATCCTAGACGTATATTAGAGAGAATAAAATCTTACAATTTTAGAATAAAGTTGGAAGAACAAAAATATGGACAAATAGAGTGTGAGGGGCTCTGCATTATTTTTGAGATCCGAGAATTTCATAAATATCTGGGGTCCCGAAATTTTCTACAGACTATAAACCGTTGCTGACAATATTTGGATCAAAAAATGAAATCCCTACAACCATTGCAAATAGACTACAAATGGTCCTTAATATTAATGAGTTATATATACCAAATCGATATTCCTATTCAAAAATTTGGAATCGCTGATGGACTTACAAGATTACTTTGGACTTGACGGGGAATTCGATTATAAAAATTTTATTATGTGTCGTGTCACAAATACGAGATGAAATTTTAGTAGATCTATCCGTTAATGCATCTCAAATTTCTGCAGAAACTTCCGTTGATAAAGTTACTGAAAGATTAAAGAAGCCATTCTTCTGGTTGGCCTAGTTATATACAAAATTCTGAACTCCAACCATATTTTAGGAAACATAATGAACTCACAATTCATCGTGAATGTATATTTTGGGGTATCCGAATAGTAATTCTACCAAAATTCCGACAAACACTTCTTAATTACCTTCATTCTACACACCAAGGAATAGTCCGGATGAAATCCGAAGCGCGACGTTATTTCTGGTGGCATTGAAAAAAATTACACAAAATTGTATTGTATGTTCTTCTATTTCTCCCACTCCTCAAAAGGTTTCACTTAATCCATGGCCGATTGCAGATTTTCCTTGGAAATGCATTCATGTCGATTTTGCTGGTCCCATTCTTGCTAAATCGTTTTTCGTTATTATTGAGGCACATTTCAAATGGCCTCAAATAATTCAAGTCAAAGACATGACGTCCTCTAAAATAATTCAAATTTAAAAAAAAATATTTATCCGATATAGAATTTGCGACAACGAAACTTCTCTAGTATCTGAAGAACTTCAGAGACTGTGAAATAGTTGGAATTAAACGTATTACTATACCTGCCTACCACCCCCAATCAAATTGTCAAGCTGAACGAAACGAATAAAAATAAAATCTTTTTCGATTAATCTACTACGGATGTAAAAGAATCTTCTTTGTACAAAAAGAAACAATAATGCTATTCTAAAATTTCAACAATAGAATAAAAGAAAAATATTTTTCTGTTGGTTTCTCGTGAAGAAATTTAAAAAAAATCACCGTGCAACATGAACAAAAGAAGCAATTATAAAGAGACAAGAATACAAGGTGTGGATAATAGATATTCAAAGGAAACAGGTACGACGTCATGGTAACCAATTGAAAATTGATATCCGCAGAAAATATTATTCCTATTTTTCAGCCAACCGATACTCCAAGTACTTCTGCCAGGTGAAACAACAATTATGTCGAAGGAGTATAATTAACCTTCGTCCGAGGGATAAAATTCCCCGTCCGGAAAGCTTGCAGTCATGAACTATAAAATTAAGGGTAAGGGAGATGTAGTGTTTATAAAAATGTAATTTCGCCAAAATGTAATTTCTATTAAATGTATGTAAACATAATTCGTAATCAACTACTAAAGACAATATACCTAGTTCGCGTGCGCGAGATTCAAATAGTCGTGCTTCTAAGGAAAAAAATGGCGTTAATGATCTCGGGAAAGACCCATAATTCAAATGAATAAACTTCTACTAACAATTACTAAATCCAGTGTAGTGATAATCTTAAACTTAATAATTAATAGTTAAATGCATATACTTGATGTGGACAATAAACAATAGAGATAGTGAACTTTATAAACCCTATTGGTAGCTGGTAGCAGTGTCTAAAAGTAAACAAACATTCATCTAAATTACATATTGTTATAATATATCTAAATCACTCGGCATCTTGGTATCTAACAGCCTATAAGCAAAGCTTGACATCTAACAAGTGACATATGGATTTCTTTAATAAACAATTACCCAACTCGAGTGTCAAAAAGTTCACCAACCAAAACAACTGTCTGGAATGTATTCCAATAAATGGCGAATGCGCTGGTGAAAATGACAATTTAAAATTATTTGCAACATTTTTAAAAACAACACATGCAACGCTTATTATTATTATCACTTATCATTCTTCGATATTTCATACCTCGTTTTAGATCCTATTTAATAGTGTTTAATTATGATAAACTAGCTAGAAGCCGCAAACCACAACTTAATTTACATACGCCCATTTATAATACTCTAGCATAATGAAACTGCCACTCATTGCATTGCCCTGATTCTCTTACCTCATAGCTGGTGACAACCATTGTTGTTTACACAGAAAACTCACAAAACTACACACAATTAACAATAATATTCCGCACTTACCACTCGCAATTGTTTCGCTAACTGCTTAAATTATTACAAAATCATCGGCGTATTGTTAATAATAGAAATTTTGCAATAATTGACCAATGAACAAGAAGAATTCAGTTTCGATGTAAATAAGTGAAAACGGTACGAGGCTGGCGCAAAGTGTGACATCTAAATTTATTTCTTTGTAATTTCGTATTCTTTGCATATTGTAGGCGTTACGCAAGGGACATTATTAACATTGACTTAGTACCATTGACAATGATTTTTCGTGATTTTTTTTATACCTAACTGTTACATGGCTTTCTTCGATCAAGTAAAAAGCTGTTAACTGTGTTGCAATTTGTGAACGTTGAAAAAATATGCAGCACAATAATAGTGATTATATTATATTATCGTTTTATTGTATACTCTTGTAGGTGTATTGTGAAATATATCTGTTATTATTAAGCTAATGAACTGTTTGGTTGCTTCACAATGTGCTGCATTTTTGTTTGTAAATAACTCGTAACATATTGCATACATCGTAACCTGCAAAACTTTTAAAGTATTGTGTGACATGAAGCTGATAAAAGATAGTGGCTGGATATTCTATTAATAATAGCGTTCAATAACACTAATCTAAGTATACTGTGGTTAGTAAAACTGCAAATCGTTTCTGTGTATCATGTTCGTAGAGTACAAATGTACATACTGTCGCCGCGCCGCGCGCCGGCATTCACCTTGACCACGAAACTCTTTCTCCAGTCCAGTCCAGTCTATTATTAGCTTTCAAGTTGTATACACGTTAAGTCACTTGGGCGTATTACATATTGTTTTTGTGTTTTTATTTTATTTGTTGTACTGTATTGTTGATATTAATGTAATAATAAACATTGCAGACGTACGCAGGGGTAGAACACGGCCATTTCCTGACAAGGTGAATAAATTCATAGGTGAATTCCCGGATTTATTCTATGATGGTGCTAAAATAATTTGTAAAGTGTGCGAGAAAGATTTGATGTGCTGGGATAAGCGTGATTGTGGACTTCACGTAAATAGTGTACACCATAAAAATAAAAAAAAATGGCGTGCCTTCGACAACACAGTTTATGTTTGATTTACTATTAATGCTGATTACCTGTGATGTTCCGCTGCACATACTCGATAAACAACCATTTCGAGAGTTCTGGAATAAATACAATGCACAGGTAAAGTTACCAAGGCGCACAACGTTATGTAACTATCTATCAACTGTACACGTAGACATGGTAAATAATATGAAATGTGAATTAAAAAATACACGGCTGTGGTTATCTGTTGATGAGACAACAGATTGTAAAAAAAAATCTATTTTAAATGTTATAGTACGAGTACTGGACCTTCTTATACCGACAGTTCCACTGTTACTAGCTAGCAAAAGACTAAGTCAGTGTACCATGCAGCGAAACAATTACCAGGGTGGTGCTGGAGATGTTAGAAAAATTTGAACTGTCAAAAAGTCAAGTGTTGAAGTTTGTGACTGATGGCGCCGTGACAATACATTCAGTAGGCCATTCTTTGCAAGAACAAGGTTGTACGTTTATACATGTTACGTGTAAAGTGCATGGTTTACATCTTGTGGCAGAAACTATTCGAAAAGGTTTTCTAGAGGTGGATGCATTAATAGCAAGTACAAGAAAAATGTTTCTTAAATCTCCTAAACGTCTCCGTGCATTTCATAACAAGTGTCCTGGTATTCCTGAACCACCATAGCCGATTCTTACACGTTGGGGAACATGGTTGCAGGCAGCTATTTATTATGTATATATATTTATATTTCCAACAAATAAAAGCTGTGATACTACAATTCAATCCAGATGAGGCTGCAGCTGTTAAGGAAAGCCAGACATAAATTTTGACAGCCCTAGTGATTAGGGTTTTTAATATTTTTTTGTTAATGTCCGATCCACTGTGTGAACCCTGCTAACTTCAAAAATAACCAAGTCATTCCAAAAAAGGACATCTTCGCGTGATAACCCTCTCCGGAAAAAATACCGCCACCCTAAAATGTTTGCTAAGTTTGATTCTTTATACCTTTTTTAATTTTCAATTTGATTTTTATGTTTTTTTTTACATTTTGTAGATAAATTTGATATTATACTGCATTGTTTTTTTGTCGTCAGTTCAAAGCGTCCTGTGGAAAATTTTAGGCACTGAATTTTATTTAAATAAAATTGTTTTAAGGTTGCATGTATTCCTAATATTTTGTTTTTTGAATCATCCCATTATCTCCTTTATTGTAGGAGCTGCACATTTTTAAAGAAAATGATGATAATTTTACAGTATTTTTGTAAAAGGTAATGGCCCTCATGTAGCCTGGATCTAACGGCAATCGAGCATTTCTGGGATGAACTAAAAAGAGCTTTTCATCGTCGGCCTATGCAACCAATATCTTTGCAGGAGCTAAGGTTAGCACTGAGCGAGGAATATCAGGCAATTCCTTAAGAAAAAATAACATCTTATTCATTCGATGCCACGGAGATTGCGTGCTGTCATTGTTACTAGAGGTGAACATACACGCTACTAAATCTTGTAAAAAAAATTATTAATTCATTTCATTAGTTTTTATTGTTTCAATAAAGGAAACATTAAAATCATCGATTTATTTAATTTTCAATTAATTTTAGTGCATTTTACGTGCTAAAAATAAACTACATACTAAAACTACATTGGACAAACTACTAAAATTACATTGGACCTAATAACCCAAAAAATGTGTACTTAGTATTTAAATTGTGGTCTGGAAATTATTATTATATTATTATTATAGTTTTCAAGGGATGTTTTTGGCCAAAAAAAGAAACTAACAGGATAAATCTTTTTTTTAACTACGGATTCGAATTCAGCGTCGAAATACACACTAGATCCATTAATTTTGGTCATTACATTATTACTATAGTTTTACCCCATTTCAAGGCATGTTTTTGGCCAAAAATAAAATACACTAGATCCATGTATTTTGGTTCGTGGTAATGAACTTTTTTTTGTGTGGCTGTATATTTGTATAAAATGTTATTCAAATATGTACAGTCGTTCCAAAAATATGGCGCACTACAGTTTTAGTCAAAAATTTAAAAAAAAACGTTAACATCCAAGTGTAATATTGGGGGTGGTTTGAACTCAGCAAAGTGTGCTCTACCTCCCATAACATTGCCACTTAAAATCTGAACCACTTGTACAAATATATGCAAATGAAGAATTTCATGGTACCTACTACTTAATATAATCTGCATTTTTCTTATTGAATATCTGACAAAACATTTACATCTATTTAATTATTAACTTAAATCACACCTTGTTTCCATAAATGGATGACACTGGAAGCATTTCTGAGAAAAATAACACATGATAATTTAGCTTTGACCTAAAATAGACGTGTTTTTCTATTATGAATAAATTAAGTAAACGGATATTTAATTAGAGATTTGTACTTGATAAAATAAGTCATATGCAGTCTACCGGAAAATATGTGCGATTTTTTTTAAATAGTATTTCTATTTGTTTATTAATTAACACATATTATGTTTTCCACGTGGGCAATTAGAGATCATTTAAAGAATGAAATTAGTGATTTGTCCGGATAAGGTGGCAGTTTTTCAAACAGCCTTGCACACACTAAAATAGCTCTCAATAAAAGTGCAATTAATTAAACGGTCTTGAGGTCGGGAATTTATTTTAATTACTAAGGTGCTCCATATTAAGTTACTTTTTAAATAGTAATTAATAATTTTTGTATTATATTTAACTAAAATCTCATGTGAGGACAACTTGTGAAAGATAAATCTAATAATTGTATATAAGCTATTATGCATAATATAAAATTTTCCACTTCAGTGCAGAAAGTGTAACTTTTTCCCACACCAGTGGGAAAAGTGACAGGTCACCTGTTACTTTTCCCATTAACGTCGAAAAGAGACAACCGCGATTAAATAAAATAGTAATAAAAAATATATTTTTTTCATTTAAAACAGTTTGACAAGTTGAAATAAATTAGCATTGGTACTGGAGCATATAATTTTGAAACATATTATCTTCTACAAGAATTTTAGAAGCTATCTGTTATTGTATTAGATTTCCACCCACCGTGTCTTTTATTCTGATGGTACTTGGTTTCGGTCATCGATATTGGAAGTCCAATATTGGTAACTGAAATTTTTTAATATTGTAAGAATTGTCTATTCCGGTTGGCACATTTAAAAAGTTAATATTGTTTATTGAAATGGCAACTTCACGTGGCTGCGGTACCGACATAAAATAGGAGAATAAAATGTGAAATAAATTGATGTTTTGTGTTTTGATAAAGAAAAAAATGTTTGTGGTTTATGATCTTTCTTTTTTTTTTTTGTTTTTACTGAGGCATATCTTAAATTGAGCAACTTGTTAAAATTGTTATATAATAATTCATTAATATCACTGGCGATAGCTTGCCATCGATACTTCTGTGTAATAAATGTGTATGAAGATTAAAGATGTACCAAAGTTATGTACTGAAAACATGATTTCATATAATAATTTAATCCTTATTACCTAATATTAAATATTTTTTTCTATTCATGCTAGTAGGTAAGACCTTTTTTTAAGAGAATTTATAATTGTTCCAATTTATGTATTCATGTATTTAAACAAACGCTGGTGGTGGATACTAGCAAGTCGCAAAAGAGTTTTCTCACAATTTTCGTCTTCCGTCTTCCTTAATATTTCATTGACATATGGCACATGCTTGAAGAGAGAATTGAGGGCCGTCGAAAACTTATAAAAGGAAGATATGGTTCTGTTAGAAAAAACTCGATGTCGTTATCACGCAAACTGTGATGAGACGTCATTGTCAAATTTTCTTACCAAAATATGCACAATTTGAATTAAAAGTTTTTTTCGATAACCTTGTATCAACACAGAAAATGAATTTATTCTATACTGAACTGATTCTGCGGTTGGCTCCTTGTGAAGAGTTTGACATTTATCGTAAACCTACTTGCACAGATACAATAATTCATAGTAAATCTAAACAATCATTGCAAATAAAAATGGCACCATTCCACAGCTACATATATCGTCTATTACCATTTCCATTAAGCGAAGAGAATTTTAAAAAAGAAGTTAACGTAATCAAAGAAATTGCGAGAAGCAATGGCTATAAAGAAAACCTAATATGTAGATAAACTAATAAAAAGCAAACAAAAGAAAAATTTACGTAAAGAGTTTTATGCCGCTTCTTCTCAGGAATTTAATAAGAGATATAAATGTATTAATTATAGGCTTAAGATCAGCAATAGAGTTAGTAATAAACTGAATAAACTGGGATGTAGAACAATTTCAGTAAATAAAAATAATGTAGGTAAAATGTTAATTAATAATAAAGACAAAACTGAAAAGCTACAAAAAACAGGACTATATGAGTTAAAATATAGTGACTGTGATGCTATATACATTGGATAAACTGCATGAAATGTAAAAAAAGCGATTCGAGGAACACAGGAAATCTATTGTAAACAATGTATATAGTACGGGCATGTCAACACATTGTATAGAAAACATTTTATAGATTTAAATAATGTACTCCATTCGGAAAAGAAAGGAAAGAAACTTGATCTATTAGAATAATTAGAAATAACTAAGGCCGTTAAAAATATAAAAAAAAAAAGAAAAATTTAACGAATGAACAACAAATTTTTACCGGCCACCATATTTTAAATAAAATAATTTAGATTTAAAAAATAAAGTAATATTCAACTTATAAAAACATATTTTACAATAGTTTTATAGTAGGTACCAGATGTGATTATATAAGCAATGAACACAAATTTTACTGTTCAGTATTCCCTGTACTCTTGACAAAGGCCTAAAAAGCCGAAACATGTGTAGAGTTTCTAATAAAACATTTTTGAAACATTTAATCACATTAAAAAGCAAATTTCTTTCATATATTTAAAATATTCTATACTATTTTATACACTATATATTGAATTGTTTTACTATAAATGGTGATTACGGGGTTCCCAGCAAACATGGAAACATGGATTTTGAAATCTTAACCTGAAAGTCATGTATTTTTGGAGAAAACACACAAAATGTCTTTATTTTTAAACGAAAATTCAAAAGTCTTAATTTTTTATAATTTTCTATAAGTTCCTGAAAGTGTACTTTATTGTTTAATTAATTTTCCTCTTTTAAAATAAGCAAAAATTTAAATTTCCTGTCTAGATAAAATATTAGTGAATCTAGGACTTCTTTTTATTCACTATTTGTTTTTTGTATATATGTTTTCATAAATTAATGGATTGTTGAAGTTTGTTGAAGAAATAAGCAAGTGTGACGTCATTTCTGTATAAGCCAGAAGTAATAAATGATCGTAATATACATGGAATTACTCCTAATTTAATCAGTCATAAGTGTAAAGTGAATAATTAAGATTAATTAGATAATTGTTACAGTGATTTATTACGTATGGTTTAAACAGAATGACATTTCACACTTGCTTGTTTCTTCTGAAACTGTACATAATATGTTTTCAGATTAAGATAGAGATAGTATGTAATAATATGCATTTAATCAATTTTTGATTATGTATGTTAATTGCTTAACCTTTTTTAATGTCAAATTGATCATTTTAATTGTTTCAGTCGATATCTTCGCTTTATTTCTAAACTATGAAAAAAAATACTAAAACCAGAAATATGGATATATTTTCAATAAATCTGAATATGTGTAGATTATATCGAATTAGCAATTTTTATTACTAAACGATAAAAAAACGATATTTGAGACATATTACTTATTTGAATTTCATTTTTTTTTCTGTTTAAATTCTGTACTTTGTACAATAAAACAATTAAAACATATATAAAGCAGGACGTATTCAAGGCTTGTCCCTCATTATTGGACAAGGGTGGTTTGTTTTTCACCCAAAGTTGTCTTTAACAAACATAAGTATTTGTTATAGTTTATTAGTAAACTTTTAGTCCTATATCTTTCGTAAGTTGATATCAAAATCTATTTCATGTACAGAGAATGGCTTGTTGCAAACGATTTCTTGTAGATCTAATCTAAAAAATAATTTTTGCCCTATATTTTGTATAATGCAATCTCATGAATAATAAGCATAATCAAGATAAATGAACTCGTAACGTATAAAATGTAAACGATAGACTAAAATGCAGCGACTACTATTAGAAGCAATCTATTAATTTGAAATGTTAAAATCAGTGGCTGGAATCAAGATCGTTGTCGAACATGAAAATTGTGAATGTAAAATAATGAATATTTAAGAAATGCAATAAATCTTATATAATTTTAATTTTTCGCATTCATTGATTTTTTTTTTTTTAGAAATAAATCACTAAGAATAAAATGTTACTCTTGTCTGTTCCTGGAGTTCTAAAGTATAAATATTTTTTCCTTATTAATATTTAAGTTTTTACATTGACCCTAATTTACGAATGTAAATGTAGAATTGTTTTGTATAATTAAAATTATAATATTAATGATCTTTCATTAATAATATACATTTTGCAGGAAAGAATTAAAATAAGATAAATGAGATAGGAACTTATCTAGCGGTTACAATTAACTGCAAAATGATTAAGCCTATGTTGATACCGGATGGTAGAAAATAATTATAATGCGTGCCTGATATATTGGTTTTAAAATGATACAATAGCCAAATATTTATCTGTGCATACCTTAAAGCCATTTTGTAAGTATAGTCCAATACGAGACACAAGAAACAATGAAACTCCAATTTAAGTTTCTTGTTGACCGCAAATGACAATCGAATTGCGGTATTGTAAGAAAGGCAACTTCTTGCTCATTTTTTTTGCTTTCTGTGTTTTATTTGCTCTGTAATATAACATACAATCATTAGTTATGCTTTATGTGGTGTGGTGACACTTCTCCCCTTCTATTCAAAATGTGTTAAGATAATAATTGTGGATAGTCACATGAGATATGTTACTTAATGTACTATACTCATCAGCTTAAAGTCACCACCTACCTAAGATGCTCTATTTCTGGCACTATTTTTAGTGGTGCGTACTAGAAAAGGAGCATCTCGCAAGGTGGCGACTTTAAGCTGATGATTATAGTACATAAATATTTTTTCTATAATTTTATAGATGTGACAACACGATCTGTCAGCATTATATATTGAAATGAGAAACAGAGTATCGCTACATAATTTAAAAAAAATTTAGTCAGGTTAAGTCCGAATTTTGCAATTTAAAATTTTAATTCGTAGATGGCTCTGGCCTCAAATCAATTGCTACAAATAAAAATTGTTGAGGTCATGGAATCATTAAAATATGTAAATGACGACAGTTTGTCAATTTATTTCCATCAAGGCAGCTATGATTTCAGGGAAATGCTACAAATTTAATGAAAATTACGCATAAAATTGTTAAAGTAAATTAATTATGTATTAAGAAACGAATAAAATTAGACGAATTACAACACAGCAATGAGTTGTAATTCATGTAACCATCCAAAATTTATTTCTTTTTCCTTAGCCTATTTTGTAGACTAAATCAGTATATTGTACGAATCACAAAACTGATTGTTAAAGTTAAAATATTTGTATGTATTTTAAACTATTTTATTTTTTTCGTAAATATTGGAATTTGTAGCTCATACAAAATTTTATTTCTGATGTCTTCAATTTTACTATTAAAAACGCCAATACACTTATTTACTGTTATGACATCGATATTATATTTTTGTAATAAAAATGCCTTCTTTAAGTTTGTTGTCACTTAATTGGAGAAAAAGTTGTCTTAAGTATTTAAATCCTTCGCCCTCTTTATTCATAGCCGTCACAAAATTTGTCATTAGCCCAAATTTAATATGAAAAGTGGCAAAAGAATATTTTTAGGGTCTACAAGGGGTACATATTTAACATTACTAGTTGCTGGTTTATATTCTTTCCTTTCCGCCTAAATTCTTTTTACATAATGTTCTTTTACTGTACGACTATCCCACAAACAAAAAAAAACAGTAATGTTTTGTAAAGCCTCCTTGAAGTATTGCTAAAGTGGTGCTCATACTGTCATAATCCTCTTCATTGTGTCGACCAGTGTAATTATTGGTTGTTACATAAGCATCCTTTCAAACCTAATATGATAACAATAATACGTATCTTAGTTTCTTACATTTTATACTGTCATTCTTATCTGAATGCGATCAGTGGCGGTTCGTGGGTCAAGAGATAGAGAGGTCAATTAGAAAAGTTTACTGTATTACCTACCTTTTAAAGTGATTTAAATTCCAAGTCGATCCTCCGGTCTTTTTGAGATGCAAAGTGGTCAATTACTTTTTCATTAAAGTCTTTTATCTTCTTTATTAATTCCCTTTCTATGGTAAGCATAGCTAAAGAAGATAACCTTTCCTGACCCATGGTATTTCTTAAAAATGTCTTTATTCTTTTTAAGATGGAAAAACAACGTTCACTTTCGACGGTAGTCATAGGGAGAGTACACAAGATTTTTAACAGTTTGACACTTTCAGAAAGTATTGCACAAATTATTGTTAATAAAAAGCTGTAACAAAGCAACTGCAACTGCACCTTCACTATTGGAAAAATCTTCTCGGCTATATAATACTTCTAATTCAGTTTTAAGTTTCAAATGATTTATGGCTGGATACTCCGTTTTAACTAATTTAAACATATCTTGAGGAAAGCTTTTTTTATAATCTTTAAATCGATCTGCGTGAAATAACTGAGACACTACTAAATGATTACTGAAGCCAAACCTGTTTTTGATCTCAGATGTAATTATATCACAAACTTCTAATGAAATTCTCCTTTTTGATTCTTCCGTTTTACATCTCTGGGCAGACTGCATGGATGTCTCCTCCAAATAGTTATTCAAAATTTTATTTCTGATGTCTTCAATTTTACTATTAAAAACGCCAATACACTTGTTTACTGTTATGACATCGATAGTACATTTTTGTAATTGATTGAACAATAGATCACAATGAGGCATAACTAAATGAAAAAAATTTAACTAGTAAAGAAAATGTTCATTTTGTAAGTAGTTTTTTAAACCAATAGCTTGGTTTAGAGTGTTGTTTTCTGATTCATTATCAATTTTTTCTAAACAATCTAGTACTTCTGTTTGATAGGTATGAACAGTCTCTATGCATTTTGTATTAAAATTCCATCGTGTTGGAGCCGCTTTAGGTAATCTCACCTTAACAACATTATCTAACATGGCTGTTCTTTTTGGCGATTTTCCAAAGAATGAAGAAAAGCTATGTAAATTAGCAAAAAAAAATTTATGCTTTTATCCTGACTTGATGCTTTTTGTAAAATTAAATTTAGTTGATGAGCGTAACAATGAATAAAATTTGCTGAAGGATAATTTTTTTTAATTTTGGCTTGTACACCTCCAAAAGCACCACTCATTACTGATGCTCCATCGTAACTTTGTGCTATCAATTTTTCAGGACTTTCATTAATTTTCACATTCTAACTCTTTTAAAATTACATCTGTCAAATGCTGCGATGTCGTTCCTTGAGGCTGAATAAATTTCCAAAATTTCTCACATACAACATCAGTAGGGTATATATACCGGCCGACTCCTCCGACCTTGATCACATACGTATACGGGCATATGTTTCAAGGCCGTTGCGCCGCCGGATTGAATGTCTATGACACACGTGTACGCGCGCTTTTGTCAAGGTCGTTGTTTTCTATTCCTCCGACCTCGATCGTACACGTATTAAGGTTGCAGCGTCTCATGCTACCACTCGTGTGGTTTTGAAGGTTGTTTTTACAGTGTTCCTATATATGAAGGAGGGGAGTTGGATGGAAATTCATTCTTGAACTAATTCTGTTAGAGTGCAGTCACAATGTATACATGTAGTGCTTGTGGTATTAGTTTTACACGTCGTGATAATATGCGACGCCATCAGATGCGTTCTTGTAAAAAGTTTGATGGGCCACCAACAAAAAAATGTAAACATAGCGACGCGCAAATTAATTCAAAACCATCAACCTCTGCAGATGTACAAACGATTCAGCCTCACACATCCACAGCTGCATAAATACATGTTGGTGTTGTAATGTAACGATTGCTGCAAATCAGATGCATATTCACAGAAGAACATTACAACATAGAACAAATTCATGTGCTCCACTAATTGACGGTGTACAAGTTGTTCGCAGTGCTTTGAAATGTAGAATTATAAGTTATCGTGTACAAAGTGAAAATAATGATACTGATTATGTAATGTTTTTGGTGAAATCAAGCACAAAGTTCTAAACGTGTTTGATGAGATGGTAAACA
>JANEYF010004024.1:0-61824 GCA_029963845.1 Rhamnusium bicolor | reverse complement strand
CTTGGTTTGAAAATTATATTGGAAATAATCGTGTGGTAACAATGGAATGATACTGTACAAGGCACAATTTATATAATAAAATCCCGTAATAGTCGATCCTGCGGCCTATAAAACTTAATGGAGTAATAAAAATTGTGTTGTAATGCATAAAAGTTCTGCAGTTTGGGGCTTCAAAATATACCTTTTGGAAGTTCTAAAGTTCTAAATAGCGTGAGCTCGTTCAGCGTACACACCACGCGGAATGAAACTCTTTTTTCAGATTTCGCACATTCTATTCACAGCTAGTCACGTCATGAGAAATTATCCCTCAGGATATTGACCAACACACCCCTTACATGTGTAATCTTTAGACAGAGAGAGGGGAAGAAGGTGTGAACAGGGTTATCTTAAAACTCTAATCTGCAATTTCACTTCCGCCCTCAGTTTCACTCGACCATGAAAGGAAATTTACTATTGGCGAGGGGGTTCTGAATCAGCGGGAAATTAAGAGGCAATCCTTAAAGAGCTTCTACTAATCGTTTTCTCGGTCAATTTAAATTACTCTTGTATGGGAATGGGGACGATAATTTTTTTATAATACTTTGTGATTGGTTATCCGAATATGAGTATAACGTAATGATAATTTTCCACACTATTCATCACTTTAAGCAGAAAAGTAATTAAGGTCACTTAGCCCAAATTATTTATATTATAAAAATCAAGACGGCATTGAAGAAATGTATCCATACGCCAATTATTTTATATAAGCTTTGTCCAAATACAACAATAGCGGCCGTTACAGTAGATAACTATTGAATATTCTTCCAAATCATTCTTGTAGTTTAGAATTAAAAGTAGTCTCAAATAAAACCAGCTCTTTGTAAAGCTATGTTATCGAAATGGTAATTAAACAGGTACCTATTGCCCTTCTAAGTGACACACCATTAGAGTTGCTGACTTTAGGGTTAGGTTCCCACGCCATGCGTTAACAGTATACTTTTAGGTTTTCTGAGTACAAGAGGCAGGGAAATCTAAGCTTTCGAAATTACCATGAATAACATAACAAACATGAGTGGTCCAAATGCTGAACCCTGTGGCATACTCGATCTTCACTTGTGTTGTTCGTAATATTGCAAATTTTACATTAATTTTGCAGTTATAATTACATCAAAAGTAGGTATTATGAGATACCAAAACTGTCAGTTGCCTACTCACAGTACCTTCAGCAAGCCTGTTGTAATCAGACTTACATTAACAGTATACGTAAACACTTCTTGCAATAACATAATGTAATGCTTCACTACAGATGTACACTTGATTTCAATAAAAACTGGTACACTTTCTTTTAGCTATGTAAATCATTCGTTCTTTGATTGATATTAATAATCTTACAAATGTCACTTTGACGTTAATCAGTGGCGTCATTATTAAAAATAGTTCGACATCTAACAGATATTCAAAAATTTCGAATTGTTTCTAAAATTGAAGATGGTTGCTCCATAAGAAGACTTGTTGCTGAATACAATGTGAGTAAAACCACGATAATGACTGTTAAAAAACAATGGGAAACCAACCAAACGGTATCCCGTAAAGTTGGTTCCGGTAGGCCCAGAAAGAGCAATAATCAAGAAGATGAAAATCTTATAAATTACCTAATAGAAAACCCTTTTCAGACTGCAGTAAATGCAATTTCAGAGACAAATTTCCCTGCTTCGGTATCTACTGCTTGCAGAAGAATAAAACTACAAAGCGACTTGAAGAGTTGTTCAGCGGCTAAAAAATACAAATTTTCAGAAGAAAAGAAGCGGGGTAGGATTATTTTTGCAATCAACTATATAATCAATGATGAAAACTTCTGGGGACAAGTTGTCTTTTCTGACGAAAAGGTTTTTAAATCCTGTAACGATGGACATGTTCGCGTATATAGGCCTCCTTCCACTAGATACGAAGAAAAATATACTTTCGATTCACAAATATCAGGAAGGTTTTCAGTCAATGTCTGGGCTTGGATGAGCCTAAATGGGTTAGGTGTGTGTTGGAACAGTGGTGGTCATCTCAATTCCATTAAATATATTGAAATATTAGACAATATTATGTTGCCCTCAGTAATAGAGGTGTTTCCGGAAAATAATTTTATTTTCCAACAAGACAACTGCTCCATACATACGGCCCATCGTGTCAGGCAATGGTTTCTTAATAAAAACATAGAGTTGTTACCGTGGCCATCTAAAAGTCCGGATTTAAATCCAACTGAAAACGTATGGGGACTAATGGTGAAACATATAAGAAAATTAAATAACCATCCAAACAATGCCCAAGAATTGGAAGGGATAATTGAAGACGCTTGGGAGAACTTGTCGCAAGAAGTTGACCTTGCAAGAAATCTGATTTTGTCCATGCCTGCAAGACTTCAGGCAGTTTTAGACGCTAATGGAGCAATGACAAAATATTAGTTAATTCTGTATTACGTAATTGAAGTTCATTTATTTTATTTTTTTTTATTGTATTTTTATATTCAGTTTGCATTGTTTACAATTTTTTTAATCTCAAGTGGTATTTTTGTGTTCTTATTTTAAAAATAGAATTATCATTATTCAGTTAGTATTTTAATTACAACCATTAGTAGAATTATCCGTAACAAATATTATTTTTTTAAACAATAATATGGCAGGCTTGAAAATGTTTTGAAAAAGTTATTTTCTAATTATTTTTTAAAATCCCATTTGAATAAAATAAAAGAGAAAGGTTTAATAAGTTTAAAAACACAAAGAAAACCGATCTCCAAAAAACCCAGGTCCGGGGTAAATCACCTCTTCTCCACCCCCTCTCGACATGCCTGGCCAGCCCTATTTACAGACATATGCACACAACTAAACTATTAAGATTTTCGATTACAAGAGTTGTACCAGTTTTTTTTTTAAATCAAGTGTACTATCTTTTCTTGTAACAATTTTAATTATGACAAGATATTACTTGTGGCTACATCTGCAAATAAATTTGTAATAGTATCAAATTCTCAACGTATTCATAGGTCACAACTTTTAAAGTATTATAACTAGTTTCACTTGTTTTTATATCATTTTTGCATATCAAAATATATTTTTTTTACATTCCATTTATTGTACGCTACAAAATATGGAAAAATTTTGATAAGTAAAATTGGTGTATCCACATTAATCAAAAATGGCAATTAGTACACGATCTATTACCTAATAAAATTAGTAAAAATTAGAACACATAATTAATTAACATGTAGAAATAATCAAACAAATCGACCAAATAATTTTAACGAATGATTTTATTTCAATGTGAGTAAAATGATTTTGTTGCAATTACCAATACGGTGCATTTTACTGTGATTAATTTTAAAATATAATTATCACAAGTATAAAAAGTACGCTGTATTTGATGCATCTGTCAATAACAAACGAGATTTGAAATGATCATTAAATTTAATGATTTCCCACCTAGTGGGAAAGCTAGTCTGTTTCCCAATGATGCGTTTTCTTTAAACAGATTCTTAATTATTATGAGAGAGTGGGACGTGCTGTATCAAACGACATGTACTTAGGAATGCAACTATAAGCAAACACCATAGGATGAATTAAGCGAAAGAAAATACTGTCTTGGATTATTTTGTTATTGTTATTGAAGTCACCTAGTCCAGGCAATTTTCAAGCTGATTGCAACAAGCTGCCGCCACCAGATGGTGTTCTTTTTATGTCGCTGATCTATGATAGAGCCATATTTTACTAACTGGACTTCTTGTGGTTAGCAGATAGAGTTTACCTGTCCAATACTGATGAAGGCTATTAGCCAGAGAGCAGACTACGGATGGTATTTGTTTCTGTTCAAATCGGAGTTCTTGGGATTGGATTAATCTCATGATGGTAGCTTGCAGCTTGCTACAATGAGAGCTAACGTTTTCAGGCTCACCAGTTGGCACCACTGGTCGTGTAAGGTCGTGTCAAAAGTTATTGTTAGGCGCGGAAAAGTTTATAGTGTTTTATTATAATTATTTCGCACACCAGCAAATAAAAAAACTTGTTAATTGTGCCTCAGTGTTGTGCAAACTTAAGAGACATCCATCATTGATAGGTGTTGAGGAAGACCTGTCCAAAATACGGAAGGAATTTAGAAACATCTATATCTTGGTGTAGTGATTACCAAAGTTACAATCAATCTATCAATTTAAAATGTCAAAATTAGTTTTGGGCATAATCGGATGATTTTAATAATCGGATTCTCAGATTCAATTATTCTAATAATCGGATGATAATTCGAATTAATTTTAATTCGGTGTAGCCGACCATTTTACACTGCTATCCTAGCACTAGTCAAAATAAATATGACATATGTTCATATTTTAATTATGCATTTAACATATGTTTATAGACAATATGTTCGTGTTTATCAGTGTAAACATTTTTATATTTTGGGAATCAGTATTTTTTTATTTTCAATATTTCTTGCTTCTAATACTAAGAATACTATTATTTAATCTAATGCAATCCTGCTTCTAGATTGAGTAGTTGTTTTAATAGTTCCTACGATTAAACGTATTTGAAGTGTTGGTTTTGATTTATTATCTACCTAAAGGTTTTATATTAACGCATTCAGATAAGAATGACAATATTAAATGTAAAAAACTGTAGGTGATTATTTTATTATTATTTTTTCAGAAATAATACAATAAGTTGAATACTCACCCCCCTTAATGACTACACTGACACCACTAACTTCATACTAAATCACTTCATACCAATACACTTCATTCTCTCTTCGCATCCGCATTCTTTTAGTGGTATTATATTTTTAAGTAAATATTGATTAGCCAGCCCCATTTCCCCCTACATATAAATCTGTCGAGATGACGTAAATGACCTACCCGTCGCGTGGCCAGCTTTTGTAAGTTTTTAATGATGGAAAGGTTATGAAAAAGTTTCATTTTTCACTTGTATTCTTTTGAGGAAAACCGGGTGGACATGCCAACTTTCCACTAACAAGCTTGCCGCATGACAGTATTTAAGCTTTATTTTAATGTTGAACGCTGTTGCTCCGTCTGAAATGTCGAGAAAAGCAATTCTTCTAATTTTCACCTCTTGCCTTAAGTGTACAGAATAATGCCACTGTCAGATAAACCAAAAAACATAGTATTGTATTCTGCGATTTGGTTTCTATTAATCAGTGGCGAAATTTGAGAATGTAACCAGGCTGATTTATTGATCAAAAAGGCGCCTGACGATAAAAATGATCGAGAATCGGTTTTTATAAAAATGTTTGTCGTGAAGTAATGACAATTCAGGACAAATTAAAGAATATAAAATTAATTTGTCTGAAACCACTGATACGAAGGCAGTAAGTAGGGTAATATGACAAGGATAGCATAAAGTAATAACAGAAAAACACTATCTATTAATAAACGGCATTGTTTAAATAATAACATAATAATAACATGCAAATACATATAAGTAAAGCTGCAAATCGTTTCTGTGTATCATGGTTGTAGAGTACAGATGTACTTACTGTCGCCGGCATTCACCTTGACCGCGAAACTCTTTCTCCAGTCCAGTCTGTTATTAGCTTTCGAGTTGTGTACACGTTAAGTCACTTGGGCGTATTGCATATTGTTTTTGTGTTTTTGTTTTATTTGTTGTACTGTATTGTTGATATTAATTTAATAATAAAGCATGGCAGATGTACGCAGGGGTAGAAAACGGTCATTTGCTGACAAAGGGAATAAATTCATAGGTGACTTCCCGGATTTATTCTATGATGGTGCTAAAATAATTTGTAAAATGTGCGAGAAAGGTTTGATGTGCTAGGATAAGCGTGATTGTGGACTTCACGTAAATAGTGTACACCATAAAAATAAAAAAAATTGTGTGCTTTCGACAACACAGTTTATGTTTGATTTACTATTAATGCTGATTGCCTGTGATGTTCCGCTGCACATACTCGCTAAACAACTATTTCGAGAGTTCTGGAATAAATACAATACCCAGGTGAAGTTACCAAGTCGCACAACGTTATGTAACTATCTACCAACTGTACACGTAAACATGGTAAATAAGATAAAATGTGAATTAAAAAATACGTTGTGGTTATCTGTTGATGAGACAACAGATTGTAAAAAAAATCTATTTTAAATGTTATAGTATGAGCACTGGACCCTCTTAAACCGACAGTTCCACTGTTACTAGCTGGCAAAAGACCAAGTCAGTGTACTAGCGAAACAATTACCAGGGTGGTGCTGGAGACGTTAGAAAAATTTGAACTCTCAAAAAGTCAAGTGTTGATGTTCGTGACTAATGGCGCCGTGACAATGCATTCGGTAGGCCGTTCTTTGCAAGAACAAGCTTGTACGTTTATACATGTTACGTGTAAAGTGCATGCTTTACATCTTGTGGCAGAAACTATTCGAAAAGGTTTTCCAGAGGTGGATGCATTAAAAGCAAGTACAAAATAAGTGTTTCTTAAATCTCCTAAACGTCTCCGTGCATTTCATAGCAAGTGTCCCTGTATTCCTGAACCGCCACAGCCGATTCTTACACGTTGGGGAACATGGTTGCAGGCAGCTTTTTATTATGCTGAATATTTCCAACAAATAACAGCTGTGATACTACAATTAAATCCAGATGAGGTTGCAGCTATTAAGGAAAGCCAGACAAAATTCGATATTTCCGTTGAAACAGCTTTAAAAAATATCGCGAAGAACTATAAACCATTACATGAAAGCATAAAAAATTTAGAAAACAGTGCGTTGTCGTTAACAAATAGTAGACGAAGTAAATCTACTGTTACACGCTATTATAGGTGACGCAACAAATGAGCTCGTTAAAGAAAAGTTCGCAAGTCAAATGTCAAACTGCTAAATTTATCCTAACCCCATTTTATTAGGTCAAATGTGTAAAAATTTTTAGTTTACATCAGCTTTATTTAAGTACTTAGTAAATATATTTCATTGGCTTGGTATAGTAGACCTGATTTATTATCTGTCATCAAGAATATATTTTTTTGTAGTCAAATACAAAAAATTTTTGGGTCTCGTGGATCTTCTTTCAGCTGGCCAACTTTGCTCATCACCGAATTTTTCATTGTCTTTGGCCTTTAGAACATCTGTACCAAATTTGAAAGCTTTATCTCAAAAACTCTGCTATCGCGATACTACAGACATGCACACAGACTTTTTTCGATATAGTTATGTTTTTACATTATAATTCGTCGAGTCGTCCAGGAATGCAATAAAAATTTTTAATTTCTTTTTCCCGAAATTGTATATGTATATATTATATATATTATTGTTATTGTTAATTGGTTTCAATAAAAAAAATTATGCATTTATAATATAAAGATTTATTGCAGGCTACATACTGATACATTAAGACGCACATGCACTTAAAAAGTCACTTTTACACTACACAAAAGGGCTGTCCCATTTTTTTTACTACAACTGTACGTCTATGATCGCCGCATTCCATTATTTCACGTTCATGGATACCTTTAGTTAAAATCTCGAATAATATTTCGGTTGAGTTGTGTTAATAAGTTTTGGCAAATTCAAAATAATGGAATGATATTATTAGTTAATTTTAGATGATATAGTCTTCGGTTTTTAATAATAATAAATAATGATAAAACATTAAAATTCTCTTTCTTAATTGTACATACATTAAACACGTCAGTTTAAAAATCTATATACCAAATTTTAAAAATACATCCGACCTCAAAATCAAAATAAGCCCTTACCGTACGATAACATGCGTTTAAAAATTCCATTTAAAGAATCCATTAAAATTAACTATAAATCACAGCGATTAATTATTGCCGATTTACATCGTTGAACAAATCACATTAATTTAAATTATATTAACTAACCTAATTTTACATTCCATGCATCAATTTGGATAGTGCATTACTTAAACATTCATTTTGATGTACCGAACGGTATTTCAACCATTTATCAGCTATTGTTCTGTTGCCTGATTAATTTTAAAATTAAACTCGTTACAAACGTCCAAAGAACGTGTATAAAAAGTTCTATTAAATGAAAATAACTGAAGCTTCAGTGCATGAAAATGCAGATGCTTTTTAATTATTATTTTAAAATTGGAAATTCCATATCGAGTATCCTTATGTGGTGTTCAACTGGTTGCCGGTTTTATCGAATAATGCATTCATCCACGTTTTTGTATAAATACCTAGACTGAAGTTGGTGAAAATGGAATATTTGTGTGGAAGAAAATACGAGAGCTGGCTTTCAACACTGTTATTTAAATTTTAGATCACCATACCTGCTGTCACCTGAAATATGTTGGGCAAATAAGATGAGCAATTTAAGCAAGATTTAAGGAACATACGGTTCATTTTGTGGAAAAGAAGCTGGGAGTAAATTCGATACATCATTTCTTGTTATTTTTTTTTAATAAACATTTGCATATGTCAAAGAGATAGGTGATTATGCTCATAGTTTGTCAAATAAGTAGTTTTTCAAATAGTTTTTTTAAATATGCTTTACGTATGCTCAAATTGTGCATACCTTTTTTTAACTCCTTACTTGCGACACATAACAAATTTTTCTCTTACCAGTGGTGTTTTCCCGCAAATTTGGAAAGAGGCTGTTGTACGCCCTGTAGCAAAAATAAAAAATCCTATATGTTCCAACGATCTAAGGCCAATTAGCGTCTCTAAAATACTCGAAAAAGTTATTTCCTATCAAATAAGAGAGTACACCGACCAATGTGATTTAATTCCCGTGTCGCAATCCGGATTTAAACAACATCACAGTACAACTACTGCTTTAACAAAAGTCACCAGTGATATTTTTTCAGCTTGGGACAAATCTGAATTGACTGTTCCCGTAATGATTGACTACAGCAAAGCATTCGACACTTTAAATTATAAGCTACTGTGTAGTAAATTCTTATATTTTGGTTTTGATTCGGAGACAGTGAACTTTTTTAAATACATAGTTAAGTAATCGATCCCAAAAAGTATCCCTAGAAGGTACCACTTCAGATTCGAAAATAATTAATAAAGGTATCGCTCAAGGATCTATTTTGGGACCTCAGTTTTATTTGCTCTATACGGCTGATTTCTCTAAAACCCTAATGTATTGTAAACACCATGCATATGCAGATGACTTCCAAATTTACAAACACATACGTGCTCATGATGTAATTCCGTCAATTAATATAATAAATGATGAGCTGCAACAACTTATCTCATTGTCTCAAGATCACTGTCTGAAAGTAAACCCAAATAAGAGTTATGTGATGGTATTTGGTCCGAAAAAATTAAAAATCACACATCTTAATGATATCGAGATCAAAATAAATGGTTCACGCCTGCCAATAGTTAGTATTTATAAAAACTTGGGTCTGCTTTTAGACGAGGATCTTCGGCTCAAAGAGTACATCGCTACGGTAATACGTAAGGCCTATTGTAGTTTAAGATGTTTGTATGCTAATCATTTCTTGTTGAACACTAGTTTACGGAGGATGCTATGTGATAGTTTGGTACTATCATTATTTAATTACTGTGGTGTTGTCTACACGCCGTGTTTAGATCAAATTACTTCTATGCGAATTCAGAAACTTCAGAATGCATGTGTTAGATTCATATTTGGTCTGAGGAGGAGTGACCATGTGTCTTGTAAAATTAGAGAATTAAACTGGTTGAAAATGAAGGAAAGGGCCAGGTTGCATCTTGCAAGTTTTGTCCATTCTGTAATACACAACCGATGTCCTACATATCTCTTTGACTTACTAATATCAAATTTCTCAGTACATAGTCGTGATACTAGATTTAACTATAGACTTAGAATACCTGCACATAGAACCTCAATTTACCAAAGATCATTTAGGTATGCTGCTGCGTCAATATACAACCATACCCCTGATGAAATAAAAAATCTATCTAAATGTACTTTTAAGTTTCGCTTAAAAAAAATGCTGCTTCAAGCGCCCACCTCATAATGCCGAGTCTTTAATCTTTATATTTATTTATATTTTTTATATCATCTTTCATTTAGAGTGTTAGAACTAGTATTGTAATAGGTAAAGAAAGTGGTATTCAAATGATGATTCTTGTGTTCAGTTATTTTTATATATAATCAATTAATTGCATGTGTTTTTCTACTTTTTTTCTCAATGTAGTATGTACAGTTTAGTGGTAGAACAGCTTTAGCTGAACTACGCTGTAAATAAAGGCGATTTATTATTATTATTATTATTATTATTAAATAGCTTATAATTGCTAAGATCTGTATTTTTACCTACATCGTTTGACGTGTTTGATCGGTTCTCCGAAAAAATTACACTGCATACAGTTATTCTATTGCAGGTTATCATTTTAGAAGAAGTTTAAAGTATTCCACTTAAAAAGGTAAAATTGGTTCTCAATAATATCTCGATAATTTGCATTTGGCCTTATATTCTTGCAAATTTGAAATCTCTCGATGCCGGTGATTAGATTAAAATCATAGCTTTTTATAAGGAAAGCTCGGAAAGTTAATAAAAGCGACAAAAGCTCTTTAGACTTTAGACCAGCGCTAATTTGTTTGAGGGCTATTGGGAAAAGTTCTGGAAAAGTTCCTGATAATAACTGAATTAAAGTGAATATTGAACTACTTCCGTTTTAGGTTATTTTATCAACTAGCATGTAATAACTACGTTTTTAAATTAACCTCATCATTATTAATACTTTTACTGAATGTGGAAAAATTGCTAGGAGGATTAATCTTAAAATGATATCAAATATTAAAGAACTTTACTCATTTATATTGTCTATTGTTATTTATTTGTGGCGTCCTATAATGGTTCTTCTCACCTTCTTTGGGTATTAAACCACTGTCCCATAAATTACATTAAAAAAGTGATAAATAAACTTCTGCGTCAAACAGACCAGTCAGAGGTTGGTTTTTGAAAAGAAAATGCTTTTTCCTATCCAAAAATGTCTTGCACCTAAAAAATATATTAATCTGAAAAGGGAAAATATTTTAAGATGATAAAGAGTTGATGTTTCGGAATACCCTCCGATTCCGTTTTCAAAACTAGAGCAGAATTTCTTTTATAAAATATTGACATCGCATCGCAGCAAAAGACAACTTGAAATTTAATTTACGACTTATGCAGGGGCGTGCGGTGAGTTTTGATACAGGGGAAGCAGTTTGTGATATAGGGTGATGGGTAGTGCGAAGCACCGAGCGAAGCGAGTCAATTTCTTTTTTAAGAAAAGGGGCGTGGCTTCCGTATACTCATTTTAAAGCAAATGTCGGAAGCCGCAAAGTTATGATATCTACAAAAAAAAGTACAGTTGTAGGACCGCCACTCTTCAATAAACAAAACATAAAAATACCACAAAAATTAGACAACCCCCGATTTCAAAGCCGAAGCTGCACGGGCGAGGGTTATACTTATGAAAAAAAACGCAGACACACCGACATTACCAGTGCCGGTGGCGGGGATCGAACCCGCAGCGAGATAGAGAGTTTGTTCAGTCACACTTGCCATCGTGCACTCTCTAGCCAACTATAAATCAAGCCGGCTAGTTAAGTAGTTAACATGCACATATCTACCTATTTATAATGTAGTTTAATCCGCCTCTCCCTTTTTGCGAAGTCGGAAATAACTTCGTCGTAAAAGTTTGAATTTTGGGACATCTCCTTCACAAAGTCACTTTCTATTGTCAACAGGGACAATTCTGAAAGCCGCTCTTCACTGGTTGAATTTCTTGAAAAAATTTTTATTCTTTTTTAAGGTCGAAAAACTGCGTTCAACCGAGGCACTAGTTGCAGGTATCGTCAACACTAACTCACACAATTTCAACACTTCAGAGTAGGCCTGATCCAAACTATTTTCTTTTATAAAGATAAGTTCGTTGGCGTTATGTTTCTGACTAATATCTTCTGTAGCATAAATAACTGAAAGTTCCGATCGTAATCCAACTATATCAAAAAAATTCCGTAGTTATCACTCAATGACTGAAGTGCGTTTTGTGGAAACTGTTTATTTTTAAATTCATTAAAATTACACAATTCTAAAAATTGTATATCACTAAAATTTTTAAATCTATTATTTAGTTGCCCAGTGATATTGTCCAAAATTTCGATAAAAAGTTTTCGATATGAAGTTCTACGATCCACTGTAAATTCAGTTCGTACCTATTCTTTTTCTTTGCGGCTCTAAATTGTCATAATTAGTTTTCTCCCAGAACTTTTCAAATTCATTTCTTTTGTTACAAATCAAATTTTTGAATTCTTCAATTTTCTTTACACAAAATCCAACGCCATTTGATTATTTTGTAAAATATTGAATAAATTGTCAGTAAATGGGAATATTTCGGAGAAAATATTTAACAAAAAATTAAAATCAAAGTCTCTTTTCAATGAATCTAAGTAAGCTCTGGATCTATTCAAACTCTCAGTGTCCCAATCATCTCTGCTTTGTAAAATATTTTCAAATAAATCAATTAGAGGTTGTCGATATTCAGATACAGTTTGTACTAGCCTCCCATTGTAATTCCATCGTGTTGGAGCAACTCTGGATAGTCTCTTCTGTACTTCCAAATCTAAAGCTCGTGTCTCTTTTGATGATTTTGAAAAGAAGGCAGCTATTTCACTAATACTTGAAAAAAATACTTTGCACTCTTTAAGATACGCTGCAGATTGAGCAAGAACTAAATTTAATCGATGCGCAAAACAATGTACAAATATTGCATTCTGAAAAGTCTCTTTTACTTTGGCCTGCAGGTCCCCCAATTCACCAGCCATTACAGCGGCCCCATCATAACTTTGGGCGATAAGTTTAGCACTACACTGTAGATCATCGACTATCTGACAAACTATAGACGTTCTCTGCGTTGTTACGTCTAAAAATCCTAAAAAGCGCTCTTGGACTTTCCCATTTGGATTTATGTAGCGTACTATGATTGACAATTGACTAATATTCGTAATATCGGTTGTTTCATCTAACATAATTGCAACAAAAGGAGCTTTTTTTTATTTCTTGTTTTATCTTTTCTAAAACAATATATTGCTTATCGACTGAATCAAATCATTTTGAATATGATTTGATGTACCGCGAAATACCGTGGAGTGTTCCAGATGGTTACTTAAAATTGTATCGTATTTTGCTAATAAATCAACTAAATTGATTGCCCCTATTAGCAACGCTCCGAGATTCAGTATGACCTCTAAATCTAAGTTCATTTTCGCATAGAAAATAAACAATGTCAATAAGTCTTTTTAACACTTCTCGATTTTTTTTTACAAGTTCATTATGCTTACGGTCATTTTCTTTCAACTGCTGATCTAATGAATGCTCAATTCGTGATTTTCCAAATGTTTTTTCTTTTAGCACCGCTCGCAAATGAGTTTCATACTTACCTGCCTCTTTGTCACTTTGTGAATGTTGTTTAAATCTGAAAAGCCATTTTTATTCCTAACACCTTTTTCATTTGTGAAAAGTACACATGGCCAACAAAACAATTTACACAAATTTTCACAACCCGTTAACCACTGATTAGCACTGTACATTTCAATATTAAAGTACCTTTAGCATGATTTAACTTTCGTTTTTAAAAGTTTTAAATCAGGTGTTGGTCTCCCGTTTCTAATAATATCCAGTTTATCTTGAAACGAATATGTTGAAAATCCCTTTTTCAACAAATTGCACACCACACAAACGCAAATAATATTTTCCACAGTACTAGGACCAGCTTGCAAATTGAATAAGCAATTCTAAAACTGCTTATACGCGCACTAATGTTCAACGTTTTAAAAATCACTTATCGCCGCACCACAGGTTTAGAAACACCAAAAAAGTTTTTACAAATATAACACAAAAGCTGAGAATAATACTAGGAAGATTAATATTAAGTATAATATTAAAATCGATATTAAAATCGAGATTAAAATCTGTAAAACAAAACGCATTACAATGCTATACGGCTTAGATATCAAGATTATGAAGTGGGGATGAGATGCATTTCAAGAAGTTGCTTATATCGAAGTCGCGTGAGTTCGTGTTGGCTCAATTAATCGAGTGCGTCATTGTTACGGTTTTATCATGCAAGACTATCTCAGCTGTTGAAAGGCAGGGTCGTGTCTATTGAAATTGGGTAAAAGTAAATTTTAATGATTAATATATGTGATAAATAATAATTAGGTTCTAATTATGTGTTTTTTTTTAATAATCCCAGGGGAAGCACTGCTTCCCTTGCTTCCATGGACCGACTGCCACTGGACTTATGTAAAACCATTATTTTTAATTATTTTTAGCTTTTAACCTTGAAAAAGTCCGAAAACTCGGACGAAACGTAGGACAAATTGTTCATATACTTGGCTGGAAGTCCTCTAGTAATAAAAATAGGAAATAAGTTTCTCTGTTTTTTATTGAAGAAATAATTTGAAATTTTCAAGTTGCGGTAACTGAGAGAGATGGGAGTGGAATGTAGAATATATTTTTTTACTAATGTCTTTAAAATCCTTGTATAATGTTCTCTATATTAATGAAAAGTAGTGTACTTAGAACGCGTAACCAGAAAATGCATTTTAATTAAAAAACCTCAAAGGAAATATTTACATATTTTATATTAATAAAATAACGCTGATTAAAATACACGAAGGAACATTTGATGAATGCTTAGAATTCCTTGGAATTCTTTTCAATATTTGATATGGCGGTCTTTTTAATAAAAGAAAATGCGGGTTCTCTCTTTTCTTTCATACAATATATTTATTCAAGAAAAATACGTTCTATTATTGCATAGTAAAGCAAGTAAATTTCAAAAAAGTAATAATAAAATAAATATATTCATGTGGTTACCGGAAGTCGGAAAATCTAGAAGCAAGAGTATTTTTAGTACATACTGAGTGGTCAACAAAAAATATTATCAAGGGCATCTATGAATTTTCGAACGCATGTCTTTGATGATTACACTTTTAATACTGTGATTTCATTGTTGGCAGTTTATTGAATAATTTAAGCACTAAATAAGTCATGACAAATTGATGAAATGTTGCCCGGCATTTTACAGGCAGACACACTCGTTTCTTCAAATTTTCAAACACTGTGTGCAGTACCGTTGGAGTAATTCGAAATGTTGTGGATTGTTTGGATAAACCGGTTTGGCAAATGTGGAATCACGAAGAAATCGGGCACAGCAACATTGGGTGAACGAGAGCCGCACAGTGCAGCGACCTGTGGAGAAAAATGTAAAAACCGACCCTTTATTTTGGGTTTAATGACCTACCCTATAAGTAAGTAAATAACCAAACAAGCTATTCCAAGAAACGTTTCATGAAATTTTCCGGTATTGGGGGGGGGGGGGTTATTGGACAGAATCGAAGGTAATTTCAACATAGTGTATTACCTACTTGGTCAGTTGAAATTTTGCTTCACCTGTGAATAGTTGTGTGCTGAACAGTATTTAATTTATGCTATTTTGGTCATGGAGAATATAAATCCAGGTATGTTAACTATTTAAATAATACATAATGACCTCGATATTTGGCATTCTTCAACCTGTTAATATGAATTTTATAAACAAGTGTAAAATTTGATTCTTATTGATTTTTTAACAACTTCTGTAAGCTTTAAAAAAAAAGTATATAAAAGTATATATGCAACTTTCTGCTATTTTGTAGTCAATTTAGTATAGATTAAAGCTATAATATGATTTAGTGCAAATATTTGTAAATTTGTATAAAAAGCCTTTTTTCCTCTATAGGTCACCCTCTTACGTATGGTGAATGTTTTGAAGTTTGTGTGTCAACAGTAGATAAAGACAAATTTACTGCAATAAAGCAATGTATTACGAACTCGTATAACATTACAAACCCTGACGCTCCAGAAATACTGAATGTTGCAAAATTAATATGTGCTAACTTAAAATCAAGGTGGACAAAGTGCTCACGTTCAAGATCCTATTTATTAAAAAAAAGAAAGTGGTTTTCTCCCCTCGAAAATTTCAATCCCTGAAAGTTTAATAAAATCTACCAATATCAGTTCGACTACCTTAATTAGTGGCCGGGGCTGTCCACAAAAGCAGTTCAAAGAGTGTCCCGTCAAAACAAAAAAACGTAAAATGGAAACATTGGTAAAAAGCTTCGGTAGTGCGGAATTACAGTTCTCTTCTAGTATCGCATCAACTTCAACAGGACTTTTAGAAGTAAAGAAAGAATTGAGTTTGCAGCAAGCAGTTGCTCTTTACTTAGATCTAGACTTATTTGAACGCAAGTACAATTTATTAAGGACTGTGGTAAATAGCGTACATAGACTTTTCCTAGTTTATATAGACTTAATCTGTTCAAACAACACTCATATATTGAGATATCATCCGCTTCTGAGACAGCTGTTGTATCTAATATTCAAAATATGTTATATAAAACTCTTAATAGTATTTGCAATCTTATTAATGTTGTAGATATACATAGCATTACTTCATTAAATTTAACTCTTGTCTGTAAATGAGGCATGGATGGAAGTTCCAGTCACAGTATATGCAAGCAAAAATTTTCAAAAGAATCTGAAACTGACGAATTTATGTTTTTTATAGGTCTTGTCCCTATTATGCTCATGGACAAATCCTATAAAACGGTGGTTTGGAAAAATCCCCGTTCGTCATAGTCGCTATATTGTCGACCACTTAAATTTATGTTTTCTAAGGAAAACGAGGAAATAATTAAACAAGAATACAATAAATTTGAAAATTGTTTTAAAAATATTAAAAACATTAGCATGAGAATTGGCGAAAGAGAATTTAACGTAGATTTTGAATTTCACTTTACAATGATTGACGGAAGTGTATGCAATATTGTGACCGAAACAAAGTCTACTGCTACTTGTTATCTATGCGGAATAAAACCGACTCAGATGAATAAAACAGACTTGACTCAGTTTGTAGCGGATTCTAGAAAGTATAAATATGGATTGTCAACTTTGCATTGTTGGATTCGTTTCTTGGAATGTTGTTCAATAATAGCATATCGCCTTCCTTTTAAAAAGTGGCGAGCTTCAAGGGAATTTAAGATTTTGAAAGAACAAACCAAAAAACGAATTCAAAATGAGTTTAAAAAACAGTTAGGGCTCAATATAGACAAACCAAAACAAGGTTATGGTAGGTCCAATGACGGAAATACAGCTAGAAAATTTTTCGAGCAATATAAAATAAGTGCCAAAATTACCGGCCTTAACGAGACACTACTTTATAAATTTTACCTAATTTTGAGAATTTTGAATTGTAAGGAAAAAATTAATGTAAATAAATGTACCAATCTTGCCATGAACACTAGGGAAAATAAGAGTACTCGTGGTATAATATGCCTATGACTATCCATAAAATACTGGTTCACGGTTATGAAGTCATCTCTCAATTCAATATACCAATTGGTGAAATGTCAGGAGAGTGCCTAGAGGCTCGATATAAAGAAATTAGAAAAGAAAGATTGGCACACAATCGAAAAAAGTCGCGAACGGAATCAAACATTGATTTGATGAATCGTTTGATCATAACATCAGATCCTTTACTAGCTTTCCACAGAAAAATAATCTCCAAAAAAGGGAAAAATATGACTGATGACAGTAGCATTAAAGGGTATTTCGTGTTAACTGACGAAGTAGAACCTTTGACAGCATATAATATCACAACTCCTCTTGAAGTTAGCGATGACAGTGAAATTGATTCAGGGGCAGAATAGACATGGGACATTTTTTTGTTTATATTATGTAAATATTTCTAGGTCCTAAGTATACTTTTACATCTCTTTCTCTGTCAACATTTCTAATATAAAGTATAATTTATAATATTTTATGGTATTATATACATGCACTTTACATGCACTTTTTTTTACTAACCTTACATTGTACAATAAATATTTGTGGATGTAAATGTAGACTAATGTCAGACAATTTTATGGTAAATAAATCATATGATACTACTGATTTTGTTGGAGTTCTGATTTTTGTCCATTTGCCCCATAAGATTGCTGCACTGTGAGCCGTAAGTTTTGCATCCATTATTCTATCGTCGTAAAATTTTCGTGAAACAATGATTGTGGTACGTGCGGTGTGTGCTATAGCTTGGTTCTGTTGTTGGGAGTACCTTCGAGGGGGTTTATAATCGTGTAAATTGATAAAGATAAAAAAAGTAAAGTAAAATCGTGTCCTAGAAGTTACCACCTAGAGACCCACTTTGAGGGATGCAGGAGTGTTTCGATGTATTCGTGACGGTTTTCTGCCGTCCAAATTCTCATATTCCGAGTAATCACATAACCGTTCAGATAAATCCACGCCTCGTCTGTGTAAAAGGTAATGTCCAGAACAACATTATTGCTCAAAGATTCAGTGTTCATCTTTTTTTAGGGTGGTTCCGCTAAACATGAAACACATTGTATAATAATAACATCTAATCAAGTTTTTTAGACAAGAATAAAACGAAATTGCCATCGTTTACCTTAGTAGACTTAGCACACTTGCTCGAAAACAAAACTTTGTTCTATCCTTGCAGATCCATATAAGCTGGATTAGCACAGTGTTTAGGTCTCAGATTAAAACTACCAAGAGAAACTTACTACCAGCAGATAATACTAATACATTTACCACACCTGATTAAAATATATGCAATATGCATATATCTACTTAATTCTGTGTTACCATAATATTACTTTTTTATTAATCATCATCAGTAATTTTTGAGAACTATGGATCTAAAAATAAAAAAAGAGCAAAATGTATGATATATAATTTCGTCATTAGTTTTTATATTTTTATACCAATATGAAGGGATTGAAAATATCCTCAAAATGTGGAGTCACTAGACCCCATATGTGCCATTTGAAATTTCCAATTTTCACAAAAAAAATCCTATTTTCAATTCGATTTCTCCCTGATGGAGGGCGGAGACTTCTTGGACTCTTTGTATATGGAAAACATAGATAGATATAACAGCTAACAATGATAAAAAATAATATTACATAAACTCTGTGCAATGTCAAGATTGTCAAGTCAGAAAACAGGTATTCACTAAAATAACAGATATACCGACTAACAACAATAATAATAATAATAAAATTTTCACACATTAACTAATTATACAGTTATACAGGGTGAAAGCCAACTTATCTGTGTAATTTTAGGATGGGGGTTCCTGTTGATATTAATAACACGAATTGCGAAAAAAAAAAAAAAAAAGTTGAAAAGCTGAACTATCTTACCTAAAATACTGTTAAACTTTTGTGGACCGCTGCATTGCTCATCGGACCCACTTATGACGCGGAACAACATAATTTGTTTATCTAAGTTCGTTGTAAATTTCAAATATACAAAAAACGTCACCAAATCACCGACAAAGTTTTTCTACTTCAGTTTTTTAGTTCAAATGATAAAGCATTTAAAAAAAACTTCACAAAAAGTGTGTAAGAGGCTATTTGGTGGACTTTGATTATCGACCACGTAAGAATATGGAGACAAAGGCGTATTCAGGACTCACGTTTCACAATAGCAATTATTTTCACTATCAATTTACTTAACTTATTTTAATTTAATTAGTTTCATAATTTATTAACATTTGACAATTTTTTTTAATTCATTAGGTAGTCACAAGAGTAGCCATATTACAATAAGTGGTCAAAATTGTCACCACCAACCTGCACACACAGTTGAGCCCTTCTTATCCAATTTTACGTACATTCTCAAAAATTGAAAAAAATAGTAACCTTTTCAATCACTAACAATAACGTAAATGAATGTTTAGCAAAAAGTTCCTGCAGTATAACTTCATCCCCTCCTTATTTAATTCATCATCGAAAATTCACAAAAAAGCTTAAGGAGCAGTAGGTTCACGGAGACGATGTGTACCAAACTCTACATAAATATATTACATTTATTTTTTAAAAGGAAAGAAAATCATAAATTCAGTTCAAGTCGGCTCTGTTAGTGGACAGCATTCATTATTACATCGAGATCAACGGTCGGCGCGTTTGAAGGGATTATGTTAAATAATACCATCGAAGACAAGCGGCAAAAAGTGGTGAACCAATTATTATAAAAAACAATGTCAATGTCCTAGTCACTAAACCTATCTTAATTTCTTTTCGATTGGGGGGGGGGGTTTTTATTTATTCAAAAAATTTGGGAATTTTTTTTTTTTCGGAAACAATGGCAAAAAGACTTTTCATTTATTTATATGAACTTACCATCCCCCTTAAATTTAATAAAATAAGTTAGAACTCACCCTGTATATGACAAGTCAGAACAATAAAAGCATAAAAGGCATTTCTAAGTAAATAATTTTTTTATCACAGATTTAAAACCATTATAACCTAGACTTTAAATACCAACCGGCAATACATTATAAAATTTTTTGGCGTAATAATCTACTGTTTCTAGTTTTGGATAGATGTAGAACAATATAGTTTATTTGTTTGGTGCTAAATTCTGGGTTATTATAAATTAATATCCTGTCATCAATGAAAAGTGCAAATTTAAGTATAAATGTACATTTCGATAAATCATTGAAGTAAACAAGGAACAGTATTGAATCCAATACTGAACCTTGCGGCAGGCCAATATTTACTCCGATTAAATTTTTACTTTAAATTGTGATCTGTCTTGAAGATAAGACTCCAAATGGTGAATTTATAAAAATATAACTTAGCTCACATTTAGACTGCGTCAAAGTCTCAAATTAGAAACTCTACATACCTACAATAATTCCCTTTCCTCGAAATTATTGTTTATTGTACTAGTTAATAACTAAGTTGTGCTTTTTTTGTTTTAAAACCAAACTGAGGGTTATTAGTAGATTTATGCTAGCCACCTGATATTATATGGTACATCGAGTAGAACAGTCAGTCCTTATAGTGTACTTTTTCCATCCATCCTGTAATTACTCACTTGGTATATCGACATACAGACTAAGACTCGTAATTTAGTTGTCCACATTGTGACAAGTCTTCCTTTATTGGTAGTCTGTGTACGACTTTTAGATGATGAAGGTAAAAGGGTAAACATTCCTTGCTTGGCGCACTGAAGAAATTGGATACGTTTGAATACAAAATTACGGCACGATAGTTCGACATTTTAAACTTGATTTCAAATGTGAATAGGATTCAATACGCTAAAAGATTGGTTTAGGACTACTTTGAGTAAATTTATTTAATCATTTCTGTACATGACAATTAATATACATTTGTCAGACAATGAGAGTAAAGTCAGCCAGAGAGAGATGATATAGAAAGGAAACTGATTAGGTCACACATTTCCACTGTTATACAAGGTGTCCCAATTTATAGTAGGACAGGACTTCACCAATCGATAAAGTACTTCATTTTAAGGTAAAAAGTTCAATTTAACATGTGTCGAAATCATCGCCTTCGAGATGCAGGATGATGGAAGTTAAAAAAAAAGTTTTTCTGGTGTTACAAAGAATTAAGCAAGCTTCCGTTTTGAAATTTGGCACGTGACATGTGTTTTTGTTTCAATAGTGCTATCTTTTTGTCAATACGATACACTAAATAAGATTTGCAGGAAACAACTACTCAGCGGACAAAAGCCCCGACCTACATTGAATTAAAGCTGCAAATTTTGTTTGGTAGCTAAGATCATTTGTCAGGTCCTCATTAGACATAGGCCGGTTTAGAAGAAATTGGCAAACGTTTTTTTAAATAAACAATTTCCAAATTCGAATAGAATAATTTTACCAAACACTAGCTATGAGTGCGCAGCTACTGTGCGGGCGGGCAGAATTGTTTACTGCTAAGCTCCGTGGCGCGCATGGAGGGACTAATTGGGTGTGTGTTTTAGCGGGAGAACGTTAGAACGAGGCAGGCTAGCAGCACGGAGGAACGAGGCAGGCCACTTCAAGAGAAGTTTGTGGTTGGCATGCAGAATTTAAACTGCTAGCGACGGTGTTTTGAATTATAAATCTAGTGAGTGTAAAACGTTGGCTAGGCGAAGCCGCTTTGTGGAAGGAGCTGAGTTGTTGGAAGTGTTATTAGGCCCAGGCCTCACACCCGACAAAGAAGTGGGTTAGGTTAGGTTAGGTTTCTTGTGAGTGGATTCTTGTGGACCCTCCACTGCGGCCTTCAGCAGGCCTATTGTGGTTCACACCTAGTTATATTTCACCCAATAAGTTCAATCTCTTAACGAAACTGAAAACTTTATTGGGTGAGAATGTGTCCAGATCCTCTGGCAGTAGTTGCCCTTTGCCAAATATTGAGAATCGGATCCTCTCCACAGCGAGACAGGTACATAGGATGTGGTCTGCCTTCTCATCATCTTCCAGGCATAGACGACACTCGGTGTTTTCCGCTAGGCCGAGTTTATGCAGGTAAAGGAGTAAGAATGTTTACGTTTATTGACGTCTCTACGACCACAAAGATACGAAATTTCATAAAATATTAACTTCCAAATCCCTAGGTGTCTAAGCACTATACAGGGTGTGTCACCACGACCTTAAACTATTTGTATTTCCGAAACTACTAAGAATACAGCTACGATTATTCTTTTCTGTAGGTTTTTCAATAGTTTTCTTTAAAACTAAAATATTTACATTTTCTGCCACTTCCGGTTATACCGGAAGTTGTAAGTTTTATTCAATTTTTATCTGGTTAACTACCTCGCTTCTCCGCCCGGAGAAGAGAGTCATAAATATTGCTCATTTTGAATAAATATATTTTGCTATGAGATTTTGCTTCTCTAAATAAAATTTAATTGAACGATTTTAATGATAGGGTAACAGTCGTTATACACTATCCCCTGGAAGTAATACCTGCACACTACATGTTGCATATGGTAGGGATATCTATGGTCCCGTTTCAACATCCTCAATATCGTGCTTTTTTGGAAATCGGAGTGTTCATGAAATTCTTCGAACACTCGTGGTGTCTACTTTATTAAATTTATACAAAATTCTTCATCCTCTCACATTACTACTACTATTTTGCTTTCTACTTCTATTAGTCATTTATCAGCAAAAAATTGATGAAATCTAAGAAAAATGGTTAGATCTGGTTGCTTCCTGTTTGAAAATCGTCTTTGATATTCCCGAATTTCTATTTGCAAACCCATAGATGAAATGGATATCTGCACTTTCTCGTTTGCTAAATGTGAATGGAAACTTGATAATAATTAATAAACACCTCAGTTCCTCAGTATATTATTTTGAATAAAATATAACACTTATCAAATTTGATGGCGTTTTCTTCGAAAACCATACCATCGTATGGAAAAGGTAAAAAGACTACTTTTTTCTTCTAATTTGTACAGGCAATTTAAAAAATAATTAATTTTTGTGAAAATCCATTGTCATTTTAGACAGAAAGGGGTTTCAAACTCCAATTTCGTCGCCACTGAATATTTAGACAAATGTGTCGTATTGACAAAAATAAAGCTTAATATTATTTTTTTTTTTAAGTTTTCCACGCGTAAAATGGAACTTTTTTACCTTAAAATGAGGTCCTCTATTGCTTGGCGAAGTTGTGTTACTATAAACTAGGACACCCTGTATACAAAGATAATACTCCTTATATAAATGTGAGTAAGATGTGAAAATAATTTTTAAATCTTCATAATTAAATTTTCCCCTCATTTTCTTTGAACTCTTGCCTTTATTTTTCTAAATGTATTTATTAAGTGCTTAAGTAGTTATAGGGTCCCTATCAAAATTACTGTCTGCGCTATATTTATTTGTTAATCTTCTATTCTTTATGGCTATTTCACTAATTTAAGAGCAAAACTTTTTTAATTTCGAGCAAAATTAGCTTAGGTTTAATAAAATATAACGTGAAAGTTTCAACTACATCGTTAATTTAGGTATTAATTAAATTTCACAGTACTTACCTTCTTAATTATACGACGCCTTTAGTGCTCTGTCGTCAAAGCGAACTATGTGTCTACCCTCGTACAAATTGTTATAACTAATACCAAAAGTAATACAAAGAAGCAGCCAGGAATGTTCAAGGATAAAACAAGACTGAACCTAGTGCGATATACTCAAGAAAAAATAAAGCTGTGACACTAGTGTTTCGAAATGATTGTTCCTTATCAGCGTAAGATAGATTAAGAGATCAGATCTTTTATAGGAAAATCTGTCCGAAAATAAACTCGAACCAATTTTTTCGGACCTTATTCCTTCTCCTAACTTTTTTGAAAAGAGGAGGATCTAAAACCTGTATGCAGCAAAAATCGCTCCTCCGACGATGGTCGTTTAGATGAGGAATCGCGAGCTTCCACTTCGTCCCTCGTTAACATTTTTTAACTTATATGAAGATTTTAATCTCGAAAATTTTTCATTTAAAGATCGTGGCTCCGCCATCTTTTGTACACTTGATTTAAAAAAAAACTGGTACAACTCTTGTAATCGAAAATCTTAATAGTTTAGTTGTGTGCATATATCTGTAAATAGGGCTGGCCAGGCATGTCGAGAGGGGGGTGGAGAAGAGGTGATTTACCTCGGACCTGGGTTTTTTGGAGGAGATCGGTTTTCTTTGTGTTTTTAAACTTATTATACCTTTCTCTTTTATTTTATTCAAATGGAATTTTAAAAAATAATTAGAAAATAACTTTTTCAAAACATTTTCAAGCCTGCCATATTATTGTTTAAAAAAATAATATTTGTTACGGATAATGCTACTAATGGTTGTAATTAAAATACTAACTGAATAATGATAATTCTATTTTTAAAATAAGAACACAAAAATACCACTTGAGATTAAAAAAAATGTAAACAATGCAAACTGAACATAAAAATACAATAAAAAAATAAAATAAATGAACTTCAATTACGTAATACAGAATTAACTAATATTTTGTCATTGCTCCATTAGCGTCTAAAACTGCCTGAAGTCTTGCAAGCATGGACAAAATCAGATTTCTTGCTAGGTCAACTTCTTGCGACAAGTTCTCCCAAGCGTCTTCAATTATCCCTTCCAATTCTTGGGCATTATTTGGATGGTTATTTAATTTTCTTATATGTAAAAAAATTATTTTCCGGAAACATCTCTATTACTGACGGCAACATAATATTGTCTAATATTTCAATATATTTAATGGAATCGAGATGACCACCACTGTTCCAACACACACCTAACCCATTTAGGCTCATCCAAGCCCAGACATTGACTGAAAACCTTCCTGATATTTGTGGATCGAAAGTATATTTTTCGTCGTATCTAGTGGAAGGAGGCCTGTATACGCGAACATGTCCATCGTTACAGGATTTAAAAACCTTTTCGTCAGAAAAGACAACTTGTCCCCAGAAGTTTTCATCATTGATTATATAGTTGAGTGCAAAAATAATCCTACCATGCTTCTTTTCTTCTGAAAGTTTGTATTTTTTAGCCGCTGAACAACTCTTCAAGTCGCTTTGTAGTTTTATTCTTCTGCAAGCAGTAGATACCGAAGCAGGGAAATTTGTCTCTAAAATTGCATTTACTGCAGTCTGAAAAGGGTTTTCTATTAGGTAATTTATAAGATTTTCATCTTCTTGATTATTGCTCTTTCTGGGCCTACCAGAACCAACTTTACGGGATACCGTTTGGTTGGTTTCCCATTGTTTTTTAACACTCATTATCGTAGTTTTACTCACATTGTATTCAGCAGCAAGTCTTCTTATGGACCAACCATCTTCAATTTTAGAAACAATTCGAAATTTTTGAATATCTGTTAGATGTCGAACCATTTTTAATAATGACGCCACTGATTAACGTCAAAGTGACATTTGTAAGATTATTAATATCAATCAAAGAACGAACGATTTACATAGCTAAAAGAAAGTGTACCAGTTTTTATTGAAATCAACTGTACCATCCGCATCCGGAAGAAATATTTCCTACGTGCTTCGGTTGGCTCTTTATAATCTCGGCTCACCAAATGAGGATCCTCACTTTATTGTCCTTCAGTCTGATCGGTTTTAAAAAACTTTTTAATTTATACTATCTCGATAATAACATTTTTCTAACTAAACTAAAAGACGTTTCCTTTTGTAAAAAACCATAAGTGCACAGAATGATCCATTTCTTAACTCACGAAAATTTGAAGAAGTTTTGTTGGTTAATTTTAGAGAAATTTATTCGTAAATACCAAATATCAAAAATGATGCTGAAATTCGTTCGCCTAATTTTTTTTGCAGACGTTTAAAGTGAAGTCTCAATACTTTTGAAACGCTACGTTAAATATAATAATGTTTATTTATTATTGATCAGAAGGTGAATTCGTCAAAAATAAGTTATACTAATATATTTAAACATATCGAAGTATAATTTATTTCTATGTTCTTGAAAATGATGAAATGAAGTAATGCATAAAGCATTCAGAATGCCATTGAAATTCAAAACACAATCGAATCGACACTGTCACCAGATACCTAGAACATAGATTTAAGCAACTCTGCAAGATATATTATTATTATGTATGTATGAACCAACCACATGAACGAAAAATAGATAAAATGTTGCATTTGAATTCATTGTACGACGAGAAGATTTTCCTGTACTTTAAATGTAAAAAAAAGATTTAAGACATATTAAGGACCTTAAGAAATGATGTGATTGCGTATTTTCTTAAATTGTTAACCCTGAGGTGGGTTGGAACCTTTGATGTGACGATAACACTGACGTAGTTTTCCATAAAACACCAATCAACACCATGTACTGCACTCGACGCGATTTCGTCAACTAAGTTGGCTTTATCTGGGGATGGAGAAAACTAACCTTGTGCTAGAATTTTAGACTAGTTAGTTAGATAATTAAATAATATAAACTTCTACTAACAGCACAGTCTATAAATAATATCTTAAATGATAACCAGCATGGCTTCCGCGTGAGACACTCAACAATCACGGCAGTATATTCTTTTCATGAAAAATTATTGGACGCATTTGAGGAGGGTGAAAGTTCCACCGGGATTTCTTTTGACTAGAGTCCGGCGTTTGACTGCGTTCAACATAATTTGTAATTAGATTAGTAGATTGATACGGGATAAGAGGAAAACCATATGATTGGTTTGATTCCTATCTTAGCGGAAGGAATCAAATGGTAAAAATAAATTATTTGGAACAAAATAGAAAAGCCCCTACACATCAACCATATTAAATAATGAAATGGGTGTACCGTAAGGCTCTGTATTGGGGTCCATCCTTTTCATTATTTATGTCAATGAATTGCCCAACATGCTTTCCGAGGCCGTTGTCTCATTGTACGCTTTTCTCTAATGTTTCATCAATCACTTCAACAAAAAATTTATATTACTGTTAATCATTTATGCATCTGGCTTAATAATAATTTGTTGTATTTTAATGCTTCAAAAACAGATTATATGAGATTTCATACTCGTCAAAATAGGTATATCGCCACCTTAGACATAAAAATTAATGATATTAACACTGAAAAAAGTGACTGCACATTTGGGATAGAGTTTGATGACACCCTGACATTTAGAAATCATTGTAGTAAACTTACTAGCACCTTACATTCTAAATGCTCTCAAATTGGAACTTTGAAGAAAGTTTTGGATATATCTGGTCTACTTCTATTTTATTTCGGACAGATTCAGTCAACACTGACATATGGCATTACTACATGGGGAGGCTCCTTCAGTGTACATGACGTTTTTGTAGCACAAAAACGTATTATAAGATGTATAGAGGGGTACCACCAATTCACTCATGTCCATGATCTTTTCAGACAATATAGAATTCTTCCTCTACCAAGTTTATATATCCTAGAATTGCTACTATTTTCATGATACCCGTAATTAGAATAATTTTCATATTCCAAGCAGACATCTAAATATATCCTCAAAAGCCCACAATACCTTGGGACTGAAATTATATAACAGTTTACCCTTAATACATAAAAACTTAAAACCATTTTTGTTTTTAAAAAACATGTTAAAAAAATACCTTTTAAATATATGTGTCCATTCTGGATGGCCAAAAACGATTTGTAACTTTACAACTTTTTGAACTGAAATTTCTCAATTTTTTCAAATGGAACACCCTGTATATTTCTGAACTATGTGGTGTAGGATTGAAAAATGAACATTTTTTGTATGTACATTCGGCTATTTGTGACCATTTTCAATTTATTGAACAATAACTGCAAAATTCAGCAATAAAAATTGCTTATAGAAGTATCACTCCGGCAATTTTATGAGCAGTAGAAACCTCATTCCAGAGATGTAAAAAAAAGTGTGTCAATCAAAATGGGCAACATGTGGAGCACAGTTTTTAATATATCCTCTTGAAGTTACAAAAAATATATATTTTTAATTTTTATCCTGAATTTTGCAGTTATTGGTTACAAATAGCCATAGGAATGTACGTACAAAAAATGTTCATTTTTCAATTCTACGTGATGTAGAATTGAACATCGTCCTAACATATATAAGGTGTTCCATTTGAAAAAATTAAGAAAATTCTGTTGAAATAATTGTTAATTTAAAAATTAAGTTTGTCCACCCTGTATACTTTTAGGCAGTAAAAATAGCAGAGTGTTATCACACAGATGTCTCATAACTGGTACTAACATATTTTTTCTTAAAATCAATAATTCTAACTGTAGCGATATTTTTAAGAGTGGAATGAAAAATAATATTAACTGAAAATTTTTGCTAATTATTATTTACTAACTTTTTACAAATCTTATCACAGATAAGTATAACATATATCTTTTTAAACAATAATTTTCCCGGCTATTTGCCAAAACGCTGAAACTTGGATTACAAAAAATATAAATGCGCATTATGTTCAGTACAACTGACTCAATAACGTTATTTTTAATTTCAACTATTCTGTCTAGTAAAACCAAAAATAAATAAAACACAAGGTACTCACCAGTTGACACTTACTTTAAAAAACTTTAAAATATCTACCGAGACGTGTTTCTGCTTGCCTTGCGTCATCAGGGTAGCCAGCACATTTAAAGAATCCAAAATAAGAAAACTTGTAAACCTTAATGTAATAAACATTAATGGCTTCAGAGAACAGAATAATTGAAATTATATAGTGAAAATACCCCTTAGGGTCGAATGATATTTTTAATATACACGTGTAAAAGACATAATTTCAACAAAAAATCATTACATCCAAGTGATTGGAAGTGAATCTATAATAATACAGATGTGGAAGGAGGCCACAAAGAGGTTTCAAAAAAATGTTCTGATAAGCATGGCATTCCATTTAAAAAAATGTTAGTTGACCCTGTAGAATCGTCTTGGTTCACCCTGTATATTCGAAAATATTTTTCGGTTATAGACTTTTTTGTCTAGCCAATTTATGTTTTTAAATCAAGTTTCTAGCTATGATAGAATTCGATATATCGAAGTCAGACGCACTATTGCCCCACCCTGTATATTTATTTACATTTTACTGTTTTACAACAATATTGACTAGTCCTATAGCATAACTTGTATTGCTCTTATTGGATTAATAAAATATTCTATTCTAGTACCTAAATCAATGTCACGGCTTGATGAACTGAAACCAACTAGTGGTGACGTCACCGTGGCAAAACAACATTCAACATTTTTATAACCACTGATATAAAATTTTCCTCGAGGTAATCAAAACAAATTAGAACATTAAAATTTCAACTAATTATCCTCTGTCGTAACATGTTACAGTTAATGTAACAGCATGAAATGAAATGAAATATGTTTTCAACGCTCATGCATAGACTATATTAAAAAGTCATGTTTTAGTACGTCAATTAATCAAGATTAAAGGAGACGTAACTGATACTGAAATCAGTTGAAATCTAAAAGTTAAGATAATTGCTTTATACAAGATTAATTATTTAGCGATTCCTGATATTTTGAGTAACCAAATAACCACTGTTATCTAAAGTTCCAAGTACGGGGCAGTTTCCCACAAAAATTATATCATAAAATCCATGAAAGTATGAAATTCAGTATCTTGTCTTGGCATTGGAGTACAGCCAGGAAGCGTATAGTCAGTCCCTATCATTGCATAGTCTGCAAAACCTATACTGTGACGAGACGTGAGGGAAATGTATAACATATGACATCTTCTGTCTTTTACACCGCTTACAGTAAAAGGAGAACGATGATTGTTCTTTTTGCTGACACGCGACCGAGGCGGAGTTTAGCTTACATGCTGGGATAAGTATTGTGGCCTACTTGCCTAGCAAAATAAGTAGCTACTACTACTACTACTACTAGGGTTGCACTTAATTTTGTTACCGAATCATTCTAGCAGTGCTGATATATTGCAATTATAATATTCCAAAATTTTGTTACCGAATCATTCTAGCAGTGCTGATATATTGCAATTATAATATTCCAACTTTTATACACACCTAACAGATTCTGGTCATACATAAACTGATGACCATCAACATAAAATATTATATATTTGTGAGAAAAGTAAAAAGCTTAATTTATTAGAAGCGCTAGAAATAAATAAATTAAATAGGAATAAAAATTACAACATATTAAATGACCAAATAGATATAAATAATTCCCCGTTATTAAACTTGTTCAAATAACCTAATGCTGTTAATAAAAATCAAACCATCATATAATTTACACTCTTGACAAACCCATACATTTAAAGACATAACATCTCTTTAAATTATGAATTACATGATCAGTCATAAAGTGACTCATCCTTCTATTCAGTTCAGTTTATATTTAAAAGAAAGTAAAATCTGTATAATTTACTTTACTTGAAAACGTCCGAATAGGATGAAATGAGTTGTAAAAATAACAAATAAAGTGAAAATTAGACAAGTAATAATAAGTGTTTATAATGTTTTTTTAAATGGCTCTTAATATTATTACACGTAATACTGTCAATATTTTTATTTAGTGTAACTGACATATATAACAAGATTAATCGTTTTTTATTAATAAACGGTAATATGTTGCCTGGTGTATTTACACTATTATGAGTTTTATTGATTAATTAAAAAAATATATTCTTTTCAAGCAGAGTTTATATGCATGTACAGGTTCAAATGAACACGATTGATATTAGTTATGTAGAGCTTGATAAAGAAAATATGTAATACCGCTTCTCGGTCTCAGATGGCGCAGCTATTTTAAAATAGTATTTTAGTTATTTTCTGCATCCAAAACAGTTCTAATAAATTATTATACTTTACAAAAAGTAGACATTATGAAATTGTTTTTTATGCTTAAAAAGTCCTCCTTTTTGAGAAAAGCAATATCCTAACCTACTGTAAAAGCGCCTTCTGATAATCACGCTGGCAACAGACGGGCGACTGTAAACTGCGCATACCGCTTGTCCTGTATCTAGTGCGTTGGCTCGATCTGTGTTTATATATATATATATATATATATATATATATATATATATATATATATATATATATATATATAATATATATAGTTTTTTAAGAAAGTTTATTTTTTTTTTTTTATTTCTTGAACCTTGTTTCTATATATTTTCTTGGTTTTTTTCTTGGGAATATGGTTTTTTTGTTTTAATAATTAATTTTTTAGATTTTGTTCGAATTCATTTAATAATAATAATAATAATAAATTGCCTTTATTTAATCATGAGCATTGTAATATACAATACTCGTATACAAAGAAAAGGGCGAAGTCTAGCCGAAGCTACTCTACTTAACCCTATTAAAACCTAACAATTTACATCTAATTATAAGCAGATGATGTATACAAGAAAATAAAATTAAGCTATTTAAAATTTTACAGCGTATGCTAGTACATATAAAATTAATGTTAATTTATAAACTTAAATGAAAAAACAACAATAAAAACAATGAAAAAACAACAGGATAATATAGCAAAAGTAATAAAAAAAAAAGAGAAAGATTATATACAAACATATGAATCATAGAATAACAGATAGAATAAAATAGAATAGTAGAAATCATGCCGTAATAATTTCATTAATTTTTATAATTCATTGAAAGTGAGCAAGATACTTAATTTTTTTACAAAGTTGTTTAAGGGGAGGTTTTTCCATGTATCATTAATAATATTATAGATTTTAGCCGCGTATACGTAAACGACTTTGAAAACAAGGCTGAATAAAATCGAGGCAAGGATATCTGAGAGCCATGACGTACATTTACGTTGTGTAAATCATGTCTAAACAAAATTTTTCCGCAAGTACAGAGGTGACGAAGTAGCTAATATGCGTTTAATAAGTACCGACATATGATACTTGTAAATGTTATCCAGTTTGAGCCATCAGCTGCTTTATTTTTGCCGAACCTTCATATTTCCTTAAACCGTAAACAAATCGACAACAAAATTTTGTATTTTTGTAACCTATTTTGAGTAATTTTACAAACTATTAATACAATGTAATACCATAATTTAATATTTAAGAAAGTTTATTTTTTTTTTATTTCTTGAACTTTGTTTCTATATATTTTGGCTTGTTGTTTTTTATAGTAGGGAATATGCTTCTTGTTTTAATAATAAATTTTTTAGATTTTGTTCGAATTCATTTATTTGATTTTTGTTTATTTTCCGTATAAACGTTTCGATATGGATTTATACCTTTTTCAATACATTCTAAAATTGAAATTACTAAAATTAACTTACTGTTTGTTGTAATGTTAAAGAGCTTTTTAGCAGCTCACGAAACATTAAAAAATGTAAATTAAAGTTAACTGAGAGCAATTTAAAGTTCATAATCACTGATTACACATACATTTTCCTTCCTTAAATGGAGGGCAGCTGAAACTCCTCGTAAATAAATCTAGAACTTTTCACTATTTGTGTAAAATTAATGTATATCAACTTACAGAAACTGTAAGTGTAAATTATAACAGTCTAACAAATTTCAACAAGAACTGGCTAGATATTAAATCAGCTGTTTGCACAAAATGTTATAATTTTCTCCGTCTGAGATATTTACCGTTGAGGCTCTAAATATGACGGTAACGAGTCTACAAATTAGTTCGGTCTGGCTTACTTTAAAAATATTTAGATAAAATGTTCCCATTATGAACACATTTAAGTAATTTGAGATAAACATTGCCATATGCCACAGGTCTTCCGAAATATTTTTTGCCCTACTAGGTACACATAAAGAATTACAAAAACTTGGACAGTATCCACAAATTGGAAAGTTCCACTCTAAAGTAAATAAAAATATAGACAGTTGAAAAAAAGATCCTACGAACAAATTTGCAAAAGAAACGAAGTCCTTAATACAAAGCTTTGAATATTTGTGTCACTCCGAATTTGAAAAAAGAAGACTTACACATATGAACTGTGAAGTCCCAAAGTTGTATGGCTTAGTTAAATTACACAAAGAAAATAAACCCATTAGACCAGTGGTTTCCTACACAAATGAACCGACACTTAATTTATCTGAATTACTTAATAAGAGTTTAAATCTATTACAAAATTTAAGCCCAAAAATACAATTAATAACTCCTTAGGCTTAACAGTAAAATTAAACAGCCTAAATATTGACCCCAACTCTATAAAATTAGTATCGTTTGATGTGTCGAATATGTTTCCTAATATCCCCCCTTTCGAATGTCTTCCTTTAATATCAAATATACCAGAAAAAATGCAAAATTATCCCAAAGTTAAAAAATAAAATACTGCAAACATTCAAGTTGTGTTTAGATCAAAATTATTTCCAATTTAATGAGGACATCTTTATACAAAAAACAAGGCTCCCTATGGGTTCGCCACTTAGCCCCCTTTTATCCGATATATTCATGGATAATCTTGAAAAAACTATATTGGATTCTCCAATATCAAAAAAACATATTATCTTTTGGTACAGGTACGTTGATGACATCCTAATAGGTTTTAAAGGGACAGACAGACAATTAAAAATACTCCTCGATTTTATCAATAACACACATAATAATATATCTTTTACCTTAGAAACAGAGAACGATAATAAATCAATATACTTTCTCGACTTTACTATAAAAAGACATAAAACATCAATTTCCTATAATATTTACCGCAAACCAACTTTTACAGACGTCACTATACCCTTTTAATTCCTGTAACCCTCTCTCCCACAAATTAGCCGCATATCAATCTATCACACACCGAGCCTTCATCTTACCTCTATCTGAGACGGATTTAAAAGAAGAATTAGACACAATAAGACTTATAGCAATTAATAACGGGTACCCTCAAAATATAATCAACAATCTAATCTACAAAAAAACAAAATAAGTCCCTCTTGAAAGAACTTTATCCCACTATTAACAAGGAAAAAGTTCAAACATACATTTCATTACCATATTCAGGTCAACTCTCCTATTCAATTAGCAATACTTTTTCCATATTTAATATTAAAACATCTTTTAGTTCTTAACAAAAATATAGGCAGATATCTTTTCAATGCAAAACAAAAAACTGATATCTCTAAAAAATGTGGTGTATCTCGGTTAGATTGCCCAGAATGTAACGCCTCATATGTAGGTCAAACAGATAGATCGTTCTAAGTAAGATATAGAGAACATATTCACACACAAAAACAACATTCCAACTTTTATAAACACCTAACAGATTCTGGTAATACAATAACTGACGACCATCAACCTAAAATATTACATATTTGTGGGAAAAGTAAAAAACTTAATTTATTAGAAGTGCTAGAAATAAATAAATTAAATAGGAATATAAATTACAACATATTAAATGATCAAATAGATTTAAATAATTCTCCGTTATTAAACTTATTCAGATAACCTGCTGCTAATAAAAATCACACCATAATATAATTTACTATCTTGAAAGAAACCCTACATTTAAAGACATAACATCTGTACAAATTTGAATTACATTATCAACCATAAAGTGACTCATCCTTCTATTCAGTTCAGTTTATATTTAAATGAAAGTAAAATCTGTGTGTAATTTAGTTTACTTGAAAATGTCCAAATAGGATGAAACTAGTTGTAAAATAACAAATAAAGTGAAAATTAGACAAGTAATTAAAAGTGTTTATAATTTTTAAATCAAAAATACAGATTATATATAAGACCCAGAAAATGAGCCCAAAAAACATTTAGCAACGGTAATATAGCTTTAGATGAGCTATGCCACACCCGACGGAAATTGGTTAATAAATAAAAGTTACAAAGATGAATCTCTATTGACACAAGCTTTCATCAAACTTGTCATCAGGAGGCTTGTTGAGAATGTTAAATAATGTGACAAAAAAAGATGTTCCTTTCTCCTTTGTTAATAATTTTTGTTGAAAAGTTTGTGTCCAACTTTATCCAACAAATGTCTTGAACTCGTTTACGAAATGTGACTAGTCATAGAGAATATGAATTAAAATAAACAATTTTCAGAAAAATATGTATCTCGCTTAACAAAAAATTAATATTATATTTCGTGTTCTTTGAATTATTTTTATAACACTGACGTAGTTTTTCATGAAATACCAAAACACCTGGAGATGATTAAAACTCATCATTAATCATCTCAAGATGATGTCAACTTGGTTAACGAAATGCGCATCGAGTGCAGTGTATGTGGTATTGCAACACTTGGAAACAATGCACAAACGTCAAAGGAGTGCAAAATGCCACCTTCTTGTAACTGGATATGTTTCACGTTATTAATGAAATCATTGGAATTAATCAGAGAAAGCAGGTGGTGCCATAGGTAAAATCCTCTGTTAACTAATTAGGTCTAGGTATACTTGGATAAAATGCATGTAATCTCCTATTTAAAGTTGGAGTAATAAGTATAGCTGGCTGAGGTGGCTGGAGTACAGCCACGGTCTTGCGCTGGCGTCACATGTGCCGATTTAGAAGTGATTTACGCTGCAGTCTTATTTGAAAGGTTAATGCGTGAGGTTGTACCTATAAATTATACGTAATGTGAAAGGCGCCAAAGGGTAAAAAACGACCGTACGCGGACACAGTGAATAAATTTATCGGTGAATTTCCGGATTTATTCTATGACGGATGCAAAATAATTTGTAAAGTTTGCAATCAAGACTTAATGTGCTGGCACAAAACAGATTGTCGTCGTCATATCAATACCGTGCAACATCAAAATAAAAAAAATGGCATGCCTTTGACAACTCAGTTTATGTTTGATTTATTGTTAATGTTAAAAGCCTCTAATATTCCGCTACACATACTGGATAAACAACCATTTCGGGAGTTTTGGAATAAATACAATCCCCAGGTGAACTTACCAAGTCGTACATCGTTACGTAGATATATTCCAGCTGTTCGTGAAGACATTATAAATAGGATTAAAAAATACACGGCTCTGATTATGTATTGACGAGACGACAGATTGTAAAAAAAATTCTATTTTAAATATTATAGTACGTGTACTGGACCCTCTTAAACCAACATTTCCACTTTTACTAGCTAGTAAAAGACTAACTGCGTGTTACTGGCGAAATAATTACGCGTGTGGTGTTGGAGACATTCGAAAAATTTGACCTTTCAACAAGTCAAGTATTGATGTTTGTGACTGATGGTGCTGCGACAATGCGTTTAGTGGGCCGTTTTCTTCAAAGAGACGATTGTAGGTTTTTACATGTTACGCGTAAAGTGCATGCGTTACATCTTGTGGCAGAAACGATTCGAAAATGTTTTCCAGAGGTAGATGCATTAATAGCAAATACAAAAAAAGTATTTCTCAAATCTCCCTAAACGGCTTCGAGCATTTCACAGACAGTGTCCTGGTATCCCTGAACCACCAGAGCCGATTCTTACACGTTGGGGAACGTGGTTGAAAGAGGCTTTTTATTATGCTGAATATTTTCAACAAATAAAAGCTGTGATACTACAGTTCAACCCTAACGAGGCTGCAGCTATTAGGGAAAGCCAGACAAGCTTTCAAGACGTTTCCCTTGAAACAGATTTAAAAACTGTTAATAACAATTATAGAGGACTAGACGACGCAATAGAAAAATTGCAAAATACTTCGTTGTCGTTAGTGGAATCGCTGCAAATAGTGGACGACGTAAATACACAGCTACAGGCTATAAATGACGCAAAAAATAATCGCGTTAGTGAAAAATTTGAGAGTGTATTAGAGAAAGATCCTGATTTTAGCAAATTAAGACAAATTTGTGATGGTGCATCTACAACTTCGTTAAGTGAGTTCACAGATTGTTTTACTTATGCCTGTATTACATCCGTAGATGTCGAACGGTCATTTTCAAAATACAAACATATTTTTTCACCAAAGCGAACATCGCTGACGGAGACAGCTGTAGAAACATACCTGATGCTATTATACTATAGATCTTCCCCACTTTGTGATGACGACAACCAAACTACTTCATAGATCTGTTTAAAAGGGTGAGCTTTATACAAATTTTTATAAAATGTAACATTATTGTTAAACTTTATTTCCATTTATTGTACTTATTCAAGTATTATGATATGATGTAAACATATGAGTCATATGACGGCTCTGTCGGCCAGGTGACCTCGGTCAGCTTTAGTAATAAGGTTTCTAGAAAGTTTTCTAGAAATCTTCACATCAAAGATTCTAACCCACCTCAGGACTAGAAAGTAGTAGTAACTAGTAAGGAGTAGTAACAAGAACTAAGAACCATAAGGAAGTTATCCACTCCTATGAAGAATGTAATGCAAAGATAAAATCATTTGAATAATGTTAAAAAAGAACACATTTTCGCAATCATTCTATAGCTAATGTGTTCGGTAGTTAAAATGTCTAGGTTCAAACAGATTGTATTGCTACTATTTTTCAAAGTATGAATAACAAGGATCTCCTTGCCCTGACACTATCTCTTAATTTTTATTACAAAATATTTAATTTTACCATTAAATTATCCGGTAGTTATCCGAGGAAAACAACTAATCAAAATTCTAATTTCTTAATACTCCCGTACGACGAGACATTAAACTAAAAACTCGTCTGAGATTTAAGAAACTAGATCTAAGCAGATGTTAAACTAAGCGTGAACCTTTTGTCTTTCTAGGAAAGAATACGTAAAACCGTAACCTACATCTAAAAAATTGATCCGGCGAGGCTGCAGTAAATTATAATTGAGCGACACGACAAGAAGTGAAGAGGAACCTCACAAAGTCGACCTCAACATTTTAACTCAGCTGTAACTTCCACTAAAAGTGATTACAGGCCTCGTAAAACATTTAGGAGAACGGTAAATGGAACAGCGACATCCTACTCTAACGCGTATACAAGAAGAATGTTACCAGTGAGAAGAAGAACGATTTTTATTAAATTTTAGGTGCAGTGTTGTCTCATGTAAAGGAAGTTATGTTTTCGCTTAATTTGAATAATTGGTTGGAAGGAAGCAGACAATCTCTTTCCAACTTTACTTATAGATAGATTAGATAATAGTTATGGTACAAGTGAGTAAAGACATACTTTATCCACGAGAGGAATGTATGAAATTAGCACACGAAGCGTTTACTGAATGTGCTAATTTCCGCGTGAGGGTAAAATGTTTAATTACGCGTGGCATACAATATTTTATACAACACCTCTTTGTTTAAGTTCATATATTGAATTTTGATGAGTGGAGAAAAGAAAAATGTGTTTGTGGTGTTATTGAGGATATTGAGCTTGCTTATTTTTTTGGTTTGAGAAAAATTTACATGTCTTCTCTATAGAGCAGGCATTCAATATTGAAGTCTACCTTGATTGTATATTAAAATGTGGACAGAGATATTTTATAACGTCTGTCACCCTATCATTAAAATAGTTAATTGCATTGAATGGAACAAAAATTTAATAGCAAAATACATTTATTCAAAATAAGCAATATTTGCGACTCTCTTCTCTGGACGGGGAAGCAAAGTGATTAACTAAATAAATCAAATTAACTTATAACTAGATAAAATAAGAACAAAGTCACATAAGGCAATCGCCTATACAAATGATACAAAACGTAAAACCAACTCATTTATTTATTATTTGGGCATCACCAACGGGCTACCATTATAAGATGGAAAAAATGTGTAGCTGTTTAAATAGTTAATGATAATCAAGCACAAAATAAATGTAAAGTACATTAAACGAATTTAGTTTCAAAGTACGGGGCTGATTTGCAAATCTTATAAGAATTCATGACAACAATTCATTATTCACACGTGAGGCACTCAAAGTCTGATCACAAGTCAATGGCCTAGGTACCTAGGGTGTTCGACGTTAAATTTTTTCTGCATTTACAAATTTTTCTTCGCGAAGACATTATAATTAAATAGTCTTACTTGTTGATCCTGTACCGAATATACGGTCTGGGCCTTAAGAAACTCCAGCAAGCTCAGATACTTCCACAAGTAGCATCGCCTTTCCAACAATTTTCTAACACAAACGTTACCATTCTTAAACGAAATTTTTAACCACACAGCTCTCTATCGTGTCTCGAGTCTATCTCCTTGCGTTTCGCCTCTTCAGCTCAAAGCACCACCGAATTTGTTCCAGAGTGCGCGCGACGGCACCGCTTCGTAAATAATTTTTTTCTCTCGCACAGTAGCGGCGCACTAAATAGCTAATACAATAAGATTTAGTAAAATTATTCTATTGGAATGTAACTGATAAATATCATCTCCATATAATTTATAAGAAATTATTTATTTAAAAAACGGACCGTTACAATTTATGAGACATAAGTAGGGATCTAGAGGTAGCAATAAATTACAGAGACGACTTTTACGAGCAATATGAAATGATAAAATATTTTTATGTACTACGCAATAAATCTGTTTTCTTTATAAAAAATGGGAACAAAACAATTAAATGTATTTATCAGGTAATTGTATATGCAGCTGTAAAAAAGCAATTATTTACCCACCGACGGTGATCGTTATTGTCGAGTGTCCAATAGCAATACATAGAAAGACATAGGCGGATCGCGTGACTATCATGTTTACGCCCACTGCCCCATGTTTAAAATGATTACATTTCGCAGTCATTGGAATACACTCTAAATACGTAATATTTATAAAACGTCTATGTGAATAATACGTACATACGTAAACAGTGCGAAATTAAAGACAACGGATGTTAACTTTTGCGACACACACTTATACAGGGTGATCTACCACGTGTGTGCCAAACTTCAGAAACTGGTAATTTATCAAAAAAATAAATGAACATTCATTAATCAACATATGTCCTAAATCGCATAATAAGGGAGCTACAACCCCTTGAAGGTGGTTGATGAATACCAATTTTTCGATTATAAGTCCGATATGGTGGTGACTAAAAAAATGAAATTTTCATGCATTACGACCCCGATGTAGGCGCATAAAAGTACAAATTTCGTAATTACCAGCTGGCTTTATTGAGGTAGTTTTAAGGGGTGAGGGGTAGTTTTTTACCCTAAACTTTTTTGACATCACTTCCGAAGCAAAACTTTTGAATAACATTATTTCCCATGCAATGACTCAGAAAAAAGTACTTTTCAAAATTTCTGTCACACCAGCCGTTTTTGAATAATTTGCGTTGAACGGCAATAAGACATGTGAATGAATGGTTGAATCGGAATTTTGGAAATAACTGGATTGGTAACTGTGGTCCTGTTTTATGGCCTCTTCGCTCTCCCGATCTCAAACTTCTAGATTTTTATTTCTAGGGGCATATGAAGCAGTTAGTTTATTTTGAGGAAATAAATAATATTCAGCACTTGATGGAAAGGATCAATAATAGTATAGCTTATATCACAAACAATGGTGACATGGCTGAAATTAATAATTCAGTTATTCGTCGTTGTGAGGCGTGTATTCGTGCTCAAGGAGGTCATTTTGAACAGTTACTCTTTTAGCTATTAAGTACGTTATTTCTGTGTTGTACATTGATTTTTAATTTTGTAATAAAAATGTTGTTTATTTCACGTGAAAAACCTTATTGCCGTTCAACGCAAATTATTCAAAAACGGCTGGTGTGACAGAAATTTTGAAAAATACATTTTTCTGAGTTATTGCATGGGAAATAATGTTATTTAAAAGTTTTGCTTCGGAAGTGATGTCAAAAAAAGTTTAGGGTAAAAAACTACCCCTTACCCCTCAAAACTACCTCAATAAAGTAAGCTGTTAATTACGAAATTTGTACTTTTATGCGCCTACATCGGGGCCGTAATGCATGAAAATTTCATTTCTTTAATCACCACCAAATTGGACTTATAATCGAAAAATTGATATTCATCAACCCACTTCAAGGGGTTGTAGCTCCCTTATTATGCGTTTTAGGACATATGTTGATTAATGAAAGTTCATTTATTTTTTGATAAATTACCAGCCTCTGAAGTTTGGCACACTCGTGGTAGATCACCCTGTATTGCACAAGCTGTGAAAAAGTGCTTTCGTGTAACATCAAAGCAAACATTAAGAGATACATTTCATCAAATACTCATAAACTTTATCCTGAATTAGATTTAATTGATTGGGCTTTCACGTCGGATATATCGGTTAATGAAGTTTCATTTGATTTTATGAAAAAATATATGCCGTCTTTAGAAATAATGTCCCTAAAAAGATACCTTGCCACAAACCATACATTCCTTGGTTTAATTCTAACACGATTAGACTTTTAAAACAGAAAGGCTGAGCTCGGAGTATCTATATGAAGTCCTAGCAACAGGGTGACTACAACAATTTTAAAGACTTAAGAGCTTCCTTTAAAAAATCTAGAGGCTGACAACCCTATAAAAGTCAATCCAATAAAATTTTGGGGATTCATTAATTCAAAAAAAAAAAAAAAAACTACAAGTATTCCTAATAGTATGAATTATAACAATACCAGCCTTGAAAATCCTCAAGACATTGTCAAATCTTTTGCTGATATATTTTCCATTGCCTTTATTAATTCTAGTGAATACATACCCGGCAACAGCTCATGTAATAATAACGTCCTCCGCATTGGGCGGTTTATTGAGAATGACGTACTTAAGTCAATTAAAAAACTAAGAGCAGATATGACCATTGGACCTGACCAAGTTCCTGCATTTATTATTAGAAATTGTGCAACTGTCCTATTATTTTTAATTTGATATTAGAAACTGAGACATTTCCGGATACGCGGAAACAATCATCCACGTGAAGTAGTGCACTCAAGATTCTTTATTGACAAAAAAATTCGTGAAAAATGACTGTAGATATTAGGTCTTCCCGAACAGCTGGGTCACTAAATGCCTGATGAGCGTGTGAAATAGAAATTTCGTCATTTGCATTTAATTTGTCGATCACCATCTTCACATCATCAAAATGGACATAATAATAGCTTTCTGCCTCTAACCATTTACCTCAACACGTCACGACATGCTCTGGTGGTAATGGAATATTTGGCAGTTCGTCTTCAAATAATTTCCTTCGAGGCAGCGCTTTTGAAAATGTCTTTTCACGCTGGCTACTAATCCGTCTATCGTGAGATGGCAATTTCTGCAATGCGATGAAGTCCGTGTGCTAAACATTTATTCTCTAAGTCGGTGTTTCATATTTTTCTTACAACGATAGAAGATAAGCACCATTTTGGGGGTTAACTGCGGATATTGCCACAAGCGGTTACCTCAGCCGTTCTATCGACACATATAGCGATATTGAGCACCGCAGTGAAAAAGTTAAAATTGTGCTTCTGCAAAAACATCATTTTTCATCATGTATACTTATGTTATGATATGTACGGACCTGGAATATACGATTTAATCGCGGTCTTTAAGATTGTCATACAATATTTAATATCACATTCAGTTGCTTCCTTGATGACTTTGATGTATTTTATTATGATATAAATCTCTGAAATGTACTTTCTTAAGAAAGAAATAACGCTTCAAGTTCTCCCATCACAACTAAACAAGCAGGAGGTATACTAGAAAAATAGGTAATTATCTCGATATAAATGAACTCCCAGGACTACAATAGATAATGTTTACTTCATAAGTTAAATTAAACCTCTCACATATTGCGTATTAGCTAATAATTAATTTGTTTTTCTGTTGTTTTATTACATCACACGGGCATCAATCATATTAGAAAGTTAGTTTACGATGTTTTCCAACTTCAACGAGTATCAAGAAACCTTTCTCATTTTTACAACGGTCGTATTGATGTAACAAAGCAGTTTACCAAATAAACAGGTGGTATATAGAGTTAGATATGGCATTTAAATATTTTAATAAACTCGGAGAGGACAGTAAAAAAACATACACTGTTGCTAGCAATTCACTAGTTCCAGAACAATTTTTATTGGGGGAGTTAAAGCACTCGTAAAAAATACACTTCATAATAAATTGCATATTACCTTGTGTTTTCCAACTGTAGAATGTGCACATTTTTTATCGATTCCTTAAAAATATGGTTAAAGGCATGAATTTAATATTTGCGAATAATTGTTGCTGGCGAAACAATTTACCAAATGGATAAAGGTGTTTGGGAAAGCATAGTGGGCTAAAGAATGGTCGCCCCAGTTTTTTTGATAGGGAAATTGGCGAACGACATTTAGCTTTTGTTCCAAATAAAAAATGAGAGTAATACAGACCAGCTGCCTTGAAATAATGGGGATGTTCCATGAGGTCTAATTCTCACAAGATCTAATTCACACGACATCTAATTCTCACAAGCCTTAATTCTAATAGTCGCGTTGTATATCTGGCCGGGTTTCCGAATGAGTTTTATATAAACCTAGATATAATCCGATAAGAAATCCTATGAGATCTAATTCCTACGACTTATAATTCTCACGAAATCTAATTCTCACGAGATCCAAAACTCAATACCATTTTCCCATGATATCTAACGCCCTCAATGTATATCCGTTCGGCTTTCCGAATGAATTTTATCATTGTAACCTCTCAGTAAATACGCATACGTTTTTAAAACGTATTCTTAACGTGTCATTGGTTGATAATTTGTGTTACGTTAGAAAATCAACCGTTCATTAATTCTTGGAGAAATAACGGTCTATCGTAACGTTAATTTTTTTACGAACAATGTTGGCAGTCCTTTTGACAACGTTAACTTAAAGCGTTTAAATAAAATTGTTCTCTTAAACGGTCATCAAACGGTCATATCAATTGAATAGTTCATTGAGGTCGAACAGAAACGTTTTTAAAACGTTTTGGAGTTACGTACACTAGTAATACATTTTAAAATATCTGACATGTTCGTTTCACGTTTATAATTTCGTTATCTGAAACGTGTAAAACCGCGACGTTTTTAAGTTGTTTGTACTTAAAAAAATACACGTTTTTTAAACGGTGTTTGGACATTATAAACGTCTTTTTAACGTATGTGTTTATTGGGATATTTAAAAACCGACATAATAATTAGTTCTAAGATTGTGAGATTATAGAATTGGTATTGGAATGTGAGGTAAGATAATAATATAATAAGTTTTTATCAACAATCAATTTTGCCATGTAGCCAGTTTGGTTGCTTGATTTATCACCATCTGATTTTATTGGGTACATATCATATATAAATTATACAGGAAATATCATACAAAAATTTAAAATTCTTCTTAATGTACATATGATACATTTTATACATATACAGGGTGGTTCAGACTTTATTGTAAGTCTTTAACAGAGTGTCCAGGTTAAGGGTGCCAGTATTTATATAAGCAAGGATGAGTTTACCTGGTGACGGGGTGATATTTACCCCAAAATTTTAAATGGCAAGAGGGTTCAAGTGGCACACCATCTTAAAGCCTGTCAAATTTTCTTTACAGCGGCATTTTACTTTTTAAAATTGAGCTATCGGTTTCGAGAAATTCCGTTCGAAATATTCATTCTAATAATATATTTAATTGAATGTCATCCACTAAATTTCATAAAATAATATAGTCTTTCTATACTATTCTATTTGAAATTTTTGGAGCAAATATCACAATATAAATTTCAAAATGTCATAATATGCACAAATGTATGTAATTTATACCCTCCAAATTTTGTTTTTTTAGGCGTTTACTCTGGATTTCACAAGAGCCAGTCCATATATTTCTCGCACACTGTATAAGTATATAATGTATTGTTTTAAAAGTTTCTAGTTCATTCTATGCACAATACTATTCAAATATCTAGATCGCAGGATTTCGTATCCCCTCCGAGCACCGAGCACCGAGCCTCTACATTCGTAATCATTACATTATTCATTTATAGAATTTAAAAATCTTGGGTCAATCCACAACTTGTCCTCAAAGCTAGCTACGGACCAAATTTACAACGAATCAAAGTGAAATAGACTTATGCGCGAATCGTCAGAAAGCAAAAGAGACAGAAAACAGTGGCGGGGACAATGTCCTTGACACATTTTACGGAAACGGTAACGCACGAAGTTCGATAGAGCAGTCTTAATGCTGACTAGATACGCGTTGGTCGGTAAATTCTGTCGCGTTGTTTTTAATGTTTTTATTTGTGAACATTTTATTAGTATATCTCTACTTGTCGTGAAGTTAAGTAAAACAGTGTTTTTGGTGTTTACCATTAAATATGAGTGTTGTACAAAATATATTAAAACTGAAAGATGGACATAAGTTGGGTTATGAAGACCGAGTGAAATTCAAAGGTGGTGGCCGTCCAAAACCTAATATGACGATAAAGCATAAAAATTCGTTTTGCTAATTTACATAGCTTTTCTTCATTCTTTGGAAAATCGCCAACAAGAATAGCCGTGTTAGATAATGTTGTTAAGGTGAGATTACCTAAAGCGACTCCAATACGATGGAATTTTAATACAAAGTGCATAGAGACTGTTTATACCTATCGAACAGAATTATTGGATTGTTTAGAGAAAAAATCATTGATAATGAATCAGAAAACAACACTCTAAACCAAGCTATTGGTTTAAAAACTACTTACAAAATGAACATTTTCTTTACTGGTTAAATTTTTTCATTTAGTTATGCCTCACTGTGATATATTGTTCAATCAATTACAAAAATGTAATATCGATGTCATAACAGTAAATAAGTGTATTGGCGTTTTTAATAGTACAATTGAAGACATCAGAAATAAAATTTTGAATAACTATTTGGAGGAGACATCCATGCAGTCTGCCCAGAGATGTAAAACGGAAGAATCAAAAAGGAGAATCTCATTAGAAGTTTGTGATACAATTACATCTGAGATCAAAAACAAGGTTTGGCTTCAGTAATCATTTAGTAGTGTCTCAGTTATTTCACGCAGATCGATTTAAAGATTATAAAAAAGCTTTCCTAAAATATGTTTAATATAAATATATAATTTTCTTTAATTAGAAGTATTATATAGCCGAGAAGATTTTTCCAATAGTGAAGGTGCAGTTGCTTTGTTACAGCTTTTTATTAACAATAATTTGTACAATACTTTTTCTGAAAGTGTCAAACTGTTAAAAATCTTGTGTACTCTCCCTATGACTACCGTTGAAAGTGAACGTTGTTTTTCCACCTTAAAAAGAATAAAGACATTTTTAAGAAATACCATGGGTCAGGAAAGGTTATCTTCTTTAGCTATGCTTACCATAGAAAGGGCATTAATAAAGAAGATAAAAAACTTTAATGAAAAAGTAATTGACCACTTTGCATCTCAAAAAGACCGGAGGATCGACTTGGAATTTAAATCACTTTAAAAGGTAGGTAATACAGTAAACTTTTCTAATTGACCTCCCTATCTCTTGACCCACGAACCGCCACTGATAAACCGTAAGACAAATATGACTCAATTATTGTGATTACTGGCTTCTGAAGTTGAAAACAACAATTTTTATATTACAGACTTAACTAGAATCAACAAAGTTGGCAACTTTAATAAAATATAAGCGAAATAACAAGTTAGCAAGAAAAATAAATGCCTTGTAACAGTTAGTGCAATCTAAACTCGGTTTACAAGCTTTATTGTTGTTTCGCACAACACTGGACTGTTTCTACTACAATACCAAAATAAATATTGAGATAAACCTTTTGTCCATATTACCTAGCCAAGAATACACGAAAGCCGGGAATGTTTGCGAATTACTTACTAGCAATTTTTCCAATTTTTCTGTTGAATATTAAAATATTTTATCTGTATATCTAAAAGTAGCAGTTATTAAAAAAATAGTTTATGTTCAGTGAAATGTTTGTATATTTGAAGAAATATCAAGTTTTAGAGTAACAGCAGGATCTAAACTATCATTAAAATTAGTTAACATACATTAAAATTAAAATTTTATGTTTCAGATTCGTCGACGAATTACTTAGTCCAGGTTTAAACCAGTTCCCCCAAACTAATAACTTATAATCTGTGTATGTATTATGTAACAATTCTAAACAGGTGAGTTTAATAATATATTTATTACTCCTCATCCTATACCAGGTGTAACAGGATCATGGTTTTCTCCTTTAGTTTTTAAGATAATTGATTGAAATTTGGGTTATCCTATATGTTATACATAATAAGCGGCACATTTTGATACACAAGTGATTTTCTCTTCACTTCCGGTTTCGCCGAAAGTGACACTAACTTTCGATTTTTAAATAGAACACCACATATATTATTGCATTTTTGAAATCTGTATAATTTTCTAAATCCAACGATACCAAATAAGTGACATTTCAAACGTCAATATTGTTTGTAATATAATTTTTAGTTTTCCATCTAAGTGTGCCATGATGGTTCTGATTTATTCTAAATGACCCGTGTAATGCTAGAAAAACCGAAATCCCGTCAAAAATACTAAATTACGTGATTTATGAGCAAATAGAGTTCATCAAAATTGTTTTTTGGGTCAAAACTCAATTTTGGTACTGATGGAATCATTTATTAGTACTAGCACCGATTCTGTGGTACTAGTAATAAGGAACTTATTCATATGTCGTATTAAAATGTGCGATAAATACAAACAAAATTACAGCTAAAAGAAAGTAAGAAAATACAATTTTGTTCTAATTACCTTGTTATACATAAGGTGGCTTTGGAATACAATAAATGAACACAAAACATTACAACAGTAGTTCAAAATGCCGTCCATTAACGTCAATGCACTTCTGAATTCGCATAGCTGTTTCTCGAAGAACGTTCGCCAATTGCTGGGCCGTTATGCTATTAATTGCGCGTCTTTCTCGTAGCTCGAGGTCTTCACGGGTTGTAACGGCGGTTGCGTAGACAATATTTTCTTAAATGACCCCAAACAAGGAAATCATGGGGTGTTAAATCAGGTGACCTTGGAGGCCACCTTACATGACCATTCGTCGAAATTACGTTTTGTCCGAATCTCCGTTGAAGGTAATCAATTACTATCCTTGAATTATGGGGAGGAGCTCCATCTTGTTGGAAATACATTCCCTGTCGTAAATGGAAAGGTAATTCAGCTAAATTGTCCTCAATTTCATTTTGCAGAAATTCCAAGTATCTGGCACCAGTCAGTGGTCCTTGAAATTTTATTGGACCGATTATTCCAGGCCAACCATTGAAACCGAACCGCACTTAAAAGTTACCCTCCCATAATAAGTTTTGATTTTCTTGTGACCAATATTTTGTATTTTAAAAAGTGAATTTTGTGTCCTTGAAAAATCTTCTACAGGTTGAAGTTGTCGGAACCAGGACAATAGGTTAAAATAAAACGCTACCTTGCCTACGTTTCGTTTAATATGCTTAAACTTCTTCAGGGCTCAATAGCCAAATAATGATGTAAAGTTCCACAACAGAAAAACTTTTTTTATAACCACGTCTATAAAAGAAAACAATTTCTAAGAACATACATATCAATAGGTACACAATTATTTAAACAACATTATTAAAGTATGAATTAACAAATTGTAAAAATTTCAAATTGAAAATAATAGCAAGAAAGGTTCGTTAAATATTAAACATTTTTATTTATATGAACATATTTCAGTCGTAAAGTATCAAATTTTGTATTTTGTTGGTTAAATAATCCCAAATTTGTGAACCTAGACTCATCCGAAAATAAAAACATTCCCAAAAAATCATTGTTTGGCTGCACGTTATTCTGCAAAATCCAATTGCAATATTCCATCCTACGTTATTATATATATATATATATATATATATATATATATATATATATATATATATATATATATATATATATATATATATATATATATATATATATATATATATATATATATATATATATATATATATTTGACGGCAGAATGTGAACTTTTTAAAATTATCAATACTGAATGTAAATGATCCGACTGTTTACCTCTTTGTAAATTTGCTCGCTTCTTGTTGGTGTTAAGCTGCAATATCACAAAATACAAAAATATATATACGTTTAAGCGTCTGTACCAAAAAAGAAGAGCCAGACGGTTCCTACGAACACAAGTAGTTACAATTTCCAAATTATCCGATTATCTACACCCTTCAACTAAATTATGTCTTCTGAGTTTAACGGAGATTTCCCAGAGGGATGCGAAACAAGAAGCTTGAATGGTTTATCTGAAAAGTTTATAGAGTTAATTGGTCCCGTTTTTAATTACTTAAACAGAATATCTAGCGCCTATATTTAACTTTTTCAATCTGCAATTACCTCTAATTCGGAGCTGTTAAAAGAGAAACATTTTACCGCAATTTTACCTCTAATTGCACTATTAGTACCTTCACGATGAAATAATTGTAGTTGAGAGAGCTCATGATAGGGTGACAAATTAGTGGCCAATAAATACAAAAGAAATATATAAAATTCTAATTGGTCGGCAAAATGTAATTGAACATGAACAAATAATTGAATTCTAACTGCTTTAACTTTCTACTAAAATAATTCGTGCTATGTTTTCCTGTGTCTTTAAACCTTTATACTAAAGTGGTCCTCTAAAACTGTTTGTTATAATAAAAACAATGTCCTGATAGACCCCAGGACGAGAAGCGTGTGTCTTTGTTTTTTCCCTCGCCTGTCTTCAAATATAATTGTTTTCTCTTTCTTTTTGTATAGGTTAGACGTAGGTAGAACTCTATATCACCATGTTGTGTCTGGCTGTATGGCTAATAGCCTAATGCAAAAAAAAATCGTGCTATGAGACAAAACAAAGCAGTTTCTTGTTCTTATATGAATAATATTATTTCAAAATCTCCTGTGTCTAAAATATTTCAACAAACGTAAAGTGTTAAAATGTTAATATCAATTACCCTTAATATGGCGAGGCTGGGTTATTAAATAAACTATCCCGCTCGAAGGATTTTTTTTAATAGATTTAAAAGTATGGTCTGAAAACACCGAGGGTTTTAGTGGTATCAAGCGTTAAACTATTAAGAGTGAAATAACAGTAAGAACGCCACTTTACATACACATTAATAAACAAACATTTTTATTTCGTGTTATGGATCACATTATAGTTTAATTTTTTGTGAATGTTCATGATTTAGAGTGTCGAAAATTACTTTTCCTTCTGCTTCTACCCTTTCCTTTTTCACTCTTTATCGACAGTGGAAAGACATTTACGTACCCGTAGAAACTGGTAAGTTTTCGACATATCGGGTGGCCCAGGGACTAGGGAACCCCGAAATTTTTCTACAATTTTTGAGATAGAAATTTGAAATTTGTGGAGATGAATCAACACAAAAGTTGTAATTTTTTGATTCGCCCGCGTCAAAAAAATCACGTCCGTTTTAACCGGAAGTGACTCCAACTTTCTTATTTTAAATATCACCCTGTATATTTAGGTCATTTTTCTGATGAATATTTAATTTACCTTTATAAAGCTTTTTTTCAAATTTAAAATTGGTTCATAAATAACCCAGACAATTACTTTATTTGTTTGTTTCTTTTAAGAAGGCCACGAATCTGATAAACGGAATACATTATAAATAAAAGAATTATCAACACTCAAGGGTGTCTACCATAATTACTATTATGTAATTTTAATTATTTCTCATATCGTTTATTTCTTTATTTACTTTTGTTTGTTTTTTTTTTCGATATGTTTATTTTTTACATTTCATACTACCATAACTCGCTTATTTTGAAAAGCAAAATAGCAAAACAAATATATAACTGCAAAGATGCCTTTTGGAAAATCAAAAAATCCAGTTGTCAACAATAAAGATCTGCTATTATTGTAAAGCGTATTTTGCAAATAATTAAGTGAAATTTACAGAAAATGGATTATTTTCGTTATACAAATAATGAAAAAACTGATTTATTACTTATTTATGGAGAATGTTAGAAAAATTCACGTGCTTCCTGCCGTTTATATCGTCAGAGATATCCAGATCGACACCAGCCTAGTGTAACCTACTTCACCAGACTTGAAAAAGAATTCAAGAAAAGAGCGTGATGTTCAAGGAGTAGAAGAACTATTTATAGTTAGTGAAGAAGCAGAAATAAATGTTTTAGCAGCGGTTCAGATTGACCCTTCTATATCTCTGAGGCAGTTGGAACAAGACTTAGGTGTAAGTAAAGAAAGCATTAGAAGAATATTAAAAAAACACAATTATCGAAGTTTCAAATATCAACTTCATCAACATTTATATGAAAACGATAATGCTAGACGCCTCGAATATTGTACATGGGCATTGCAAAATGAGACAAATATTCCTAATTTTCATTACAATATTTTGTATTCGGACGAATCACGATTTACTAACAATGGCTTGTTTAACCGCAATAATTTGAGACATTGGGCACAAGAAAACCCTAGTCTAGTATGGCAGGGCCGTTTCCAAGAACGATCTGGATTCAATGTCTGGATTGGAATATTGGGAACCACAATAATTGGACCAATTGTGTTTGATGGCCCACTCAATGGCGACAGATATTTGAATGAAATAGAAAAAGAAGAAGGAATGAAATAGAAGAATCTTTAGAAAATTTACCTATTGCTCGAAAAAGAATGTTATTTTTCCAAGAGGATGGGGCGCTGCCCCATAATATACTTGAGGTTAGGAGATATTTAAATAATCGTTTTGGAGATCACTAGATAGGTACTCATGGTCCAACTAGATAGCCTGCGAGATCACCGGACTTGAGTCCATTGGACTATTATTTGTGGGGATAATTAAAAAATAATGTATATTCTCAGCAGCCGACTACTAGAGAAGATCTCGAGGATAGAGTGAGACAGGCAATTAATAACATAAATCCCCAAAACTTACGAAATATAATGAGAGAATGTCCAGCAAGAATTCGTGCTTGTATTCAAGCAAACGGAGGCCATTTTGAACAAAATTTATAAGGTTTTAGTTATTTAACATTTAGTTTAGTTCAGTTTTTATAAGTTTCTGTACTTTAGTTTAATGTATAGTACTATTTCTTCATTATTTTCTAGTTTAAAACTCTGGTTTTCCAAAACTTACTTCCTAGTTTCTTTATTTGCAATGACTAGTTCATTTTGTCGGGTAGGATATTGGATCACTTAAAAATTACATTTTCACTTACTTAGGTATACGAGTACACAGCCTACTCATGGAAAAGAGTAAAAACAGTATCAGGATTATTTTATGTTCGACATTTTTTGCATTAATGACGTTATTATTATAACATACATACATCATCGGAGAGAATAATTTGATGAGAACAAAAACACCACATAAAACATACAGGATGCTAGTCAAAATAAGCGAGTTATGGTAGTACGAAATGTAAAACATAAACATATCGAAAAAAAAAAACAAACAAAATAAATAAAAAAATAAACGACATGAGAAATAATTACAATTACATAATAGTAATGATGGTAGACACCCTTACAACGAGTGTTGATAATTCTTTTACTTATAATGTATTCCGTTTATTAGATTCATAGCATTCTTAAAAGAAACAAACAAATGTAATTGTCTGGGTTATTTATGAACCGATTTTAAATCTGAAAAAAAGCTTTATAAAGGGAAATTAAATATTCATCAGAAAAATTACCTAAATATACAGGGTGCTATTTAAAATAAGAAAGTTGGAGTCACCTCCGGTTAAAACAGACGTGACTTTTTTGGCGCGGGCGAATCAAAAGATTACAATTTTTGTCTTGCTTCATCCCTACAAATTTCAAATTTCTATCTCAAAAATTGTAGAAAAATTTGGAGGGTTCCCTAGTCCCTGGGCCACCCGGTATATCTTATATTACCTTTTATAAATTTAATAGAACAATCCACAGTTAATAGACGCATTCGCTGAAAAACATATTCGTATGGTGGTCCTTCCAGCCGGATCTATATTTCATTATTTTTTAATATCTCCATCATTTGCTTCCACATGGCTCCTTTAAATGTTATGTCTACCTATACAAAATTTATAAAACAGTCCTTTCAATGCAAAAGTATTCATCTGACACTTAAATAATAGTTTCTCCTCTGGCCTTTCACGCCTGGAGCCCGTCCAATATTCACGCGTCTCATTCTCCGTGGTACATAAGTTGCCTACTGTACTGTATTAGTATATCAATATCGTCTTTGTCCACAACTTTGACGAATGTAACTAAAGCGTAAACAGACTTGACACAGGTGAAATTGATAGCTTGAATATGTAGATTCATTATTAGTTTCAAAGGACGTTTCAGTCACTCGGTGTTAAATAGCCATACATAAATGATCCATTATTTATAGTTACATTAAATTCTAAATCTGTTTGTCTCCGTTGGATAATTTTGCATATACCTTCAGCGCATTGAACATGAAAATTATAATGAATAATGTTCCTTTAATAATAGGGTTTGAGTAAATTATACTTAATTGCAACTTTTACATGTTATCAAACCTTAAAATAATATTCAATAGTGCCTAAATACTGTTCCTTGGAGTTCGGTTACACAGGACGATAGAAAAGCTGCGAACATACATCCACAGGTCTCGACAGACTCAATTATATCGATAGAAAATCAGCAAGGATTAAAACATGATTAATTAATCAACATGAATTAAAACATGATTAAATGAGTATAAACGGTGCTGTTTCTAATTGAAACCTGATAAAATAAAGTTACAATTTTAGAGAAAGAGAATTCGTCTAAGTTACAGTTTGGGCCATGACCACAGATTATGTGTAGACTAAGATTAAATTTAATCATCTCCAGATAGTGTCAACTTGATTTGCAAAAGTCTTGTCGAGTGTATTGTGCAGCTATTGTTAGAAAAGAGTAAACAAACATCTAACGTGCTGCTCGTTTTAGCCCTTATTGATGCAACACGTAGGGATCATATTCAAACATGGACAAATTTAATGATTCTATTATAACTTTTAAGTGATATTGGTGGCATAAATCGTGTCACAACTAATGAATACGCCTGGCCAAGCGATGGTAGATTCAGGGTCGGGCGCAAAACCAATGCCAATGCGCGTTGTTTACGATGACGATGACACAACACACTTCAGTTGATATCTGTCGGTCGATGCATAGAGTACTAATAAATAATAAATAATGTTGAGCGTAAAGAGTAGAAAACGACCGTACGTTGATAAAGTGAATAAATTTATCGGTGAATTTCAGGATTTATTCTATGATGGATGTAAAATAATTTGTAAAGTTTGTGATCAAGACTTAATGTGCTGGAATATATACGGCTGCAAAATTCATGTCAATAGTAACCGGCATAGAAATAAAAAAAAAAATGGCGTGTCTTCTTTGGAACCTCAGTTTATGTTTGATTTACTGTTAATGCTGATTGCCTATGATATTCTCCTGCGCATATTGGATAAACCAGCATTTCGGAAGTTCTGGAATAAATACAGTCCCCTGGTGAATTTACCAAGTCGTTCATCGTTACGTAGATATGTACCAAGTGTTCGTGAAGACATTGTAAATAGGATTAAATGTGCCTTACAAAATACACGGCTGTGGTTATGTGTTGACGAGACGACAGATTGTAAAAAAAATTCTATTTTAAATGTTATAGTACGTGTACTCGACCCTGTTAAACCAACATTTCCACTTTTACTAGTTAGCAAAAGACTAACTGCGTGTACTGGCGAAACAATTACGCGGGTGGTGTTGGAGACTTCGAAAAATTTGAACTGTCAACAAGTCAAGTGTTGATGTTTGTGACCGACGGTGCTGCGACAATGCGTTTGGTGGGCCGTTTTATTCAAAGAGACGATTGTAGGTTTTTACATGTTACATGTAAAGTGCATGCGTTCTATCTTGTAGCAGAAACGATTCGAAAATGTTTTCCAGAGGTAGATGCATTAATAGCAAATAAAAAAAGTATTTCTCAAATCTCCTAAACGGCTTCGAGCATTTCACACACTGTGTCCTGGTATTCCGGAACCACCAGAGCCGATTCTTATATGTTGGGGAACGTGGTTGAAGGTAGCTTTTTATTATGCTGAATATTTTCAACAAATAAAAGCTATGATACTACAGTTCAACCCTAACGAGGCTGCAGCTATTAAGGAAAGCCAGACAAGCTTTCAAGATGTTTCCTTTGAAACAGATTTAAAAACTATTTATAACAATTATAGAGGACAACACGACGCAATAGAAAAATTGTAAAATACTTCGTTGTCGTTAGTGGAATCGCTGTAAATAGTGGACGACGTAAATACACAGCTACAGACTATAAATGACACAAAAAATAAGCCCGTTATTGAAAAATTCGAGAGTGTATTACGGAGAGATCCTGATTTTACCAAATTAAGACAAATTTGTGATGGTGCATCTACAGCTGCGTTAAGGAGTTTATAGAGTGTGTTACTTATGCCTGTATTACTTCCGTAGATGTCGAACGGTCTTTTTCAAAATACAAACATATTTTTTCACCACAGCGAACATCGCTTACTGGGACAACTGTAGAAACATATCTGATGCTACACAGTTATTATAGAAGTGCTCCAGTTTGTGATAACGACAACCAGGCTACTTCATAAATCTGCTTAAGAAGGTGAGTTTTGTACATATTTTTATAAAGTATACCAGTATTAATAAAGTTTATTTCCATTTATTTGATTTATTTATTTATTTATTATTAGTTATCACTTAGATATACAATGTACATGTGTGAACATCATTTAACAGTTTAATAATAATGTGCAGCACTAAGCTTACAAAATATAAGGAAATACATAAAAAAAGAACTTAAAGCGAACGAAATAGTACAAAAACATACATCACAATATATAAAATATTTTTGTTTTTATTATTGTACTTATTCAAGTATTATGATATGATGCATACCCAGTACGTCTCTGTAGGATTAATGGCCTTGGCCAGGCTTACTAATGAAGTCGATTGTGACATATAGGTAGTGTTTATCCTTTTAGAATATTTTAGATACGCTCCTGATCCTGAGAAACAACACAGGAGTTTGTCTACGAGCTGAAAACATCGTACTAATTTTTTTGTGGTTCCCCCTGGAGATACTGTACGAGATTTCTGAAAAGTTTTGCCATCTCCTACGTGTGAGATAACATCTCTGCTCTCGTAAAATATTTATCTTTCCTTTTATATTTACATTTGCGATTTAAACGGAGTAAGCACTTAACGATCACATTATAACTTCAAATATGTACCTTAAAATAGCACAGACATAATTATTAAAATTAATTAACAGAACATTATTTTGTTCTTGTGATTATAAATAATATAACAAGGTGTTAATAGTATATTCATGTAACCTCGATTGTAATACAAGTGTGGAAAGCCCTATAGTTTGTTGTTCGGATCTTTGCGCGTAAGTATATCAAATTAGGTAAGACCTGCTCGTGTACTGCTATATTGGCAGCAATGCATTTATAGCATCAACAAATACAGTAATAATATGTATACAGTACAAACCGTACCATTAGAAACATGACAAAAATTAGGGTAACTACGAGTGGCCGCCTGGTTAAATACGAAGTCCGAACGAAAGTTAACGATTGTGCTTGTCAGAATCAATGAGAGACAGACAACGAGACAACGGACTAGCGTTTTAATATAGAATCGACATTCATGCTGCGATCGCCCCGTGCTTCGTGCTGGCAACAGACGGGCGACTGCTGGCATACGAGTCGTGCACTAGTGATCTGGCTCTATCTGTAAATGAAACATTGTCCGGTATTCGCCATTGTTCATAGGTAGAGTTGAACTTTCTATATATTTTTGATTATTTGATTCATACGGCTACTAATTGAGACGCGCAAAGATCCAAACAACAAATTATATTGCCGCAAGAGTGTGGAGTTTGCAGCCAGAATTAAGGCGAAGGCGATTGTCGGTATGATTTCTTTTTGGATTATAAAAACTACCATAATTGGGGACCTTTTTCAGAAATTGATAAAAGACCTACTTATTCCTGCATTAGCATGGTTTAAATGTAAATGTTTGGTGATGATGGCAAATGATCCTTACCATTCCATGCATATCTTTTGGAGATACATATGCCTTTTTTATCATTTCACTAGCAGAATCTGATTCAGATTCAAACGGTGAAGAAGAATCAGACTCTGATAGTGAAATGGTGGAGGAGATTTAAGTCAGATTCAATTTAAAATGAAATTGTTTTTATCACTGTTTAAACATGGTCGAAAGTAAACATTTACTTACTCGTATCTTGTACTCGTACGTATTTATGTATAGTTGTTATAAACCATATATAGGTATAGATGGTTAAATTTGATTTAACCTCCTATGACTTAAGACCATTTAAAATTGCATGGATATATTTCTTCTGCCTATTACAACCGAACAATGTTTTACATTATTTGTTAATGAGTGGGTATTTATTACTCTTTCTTAATAAAAAGCAGATTATAAGTAATAATTTGGCACCATTGATTTTACATCAACGATTATTGCCGTCAGCTATAAAAAAAGGTGCTCTGAACAGCACTTCGTTTGGTTTGGAACAGGACCGTATTACACAGAGCCGTCGCTAGGGTGCCTGCCGTCCGTGTGCAGATTTGCTTTTAGCGCCCCTCTAAATATATCTTCTCCCTACATTGCCACACTATTTAATGCTATCATAATTAAAAATTGAAAGATATAATAGTAAAACTAACAAAAATTAAATAAATATATTCCTAACAACTTAATTAGCTAGGTAGGTACTTTACACGTTTTGGATGGAAGATGTGCCGTAGTTCGTTAAAGTGTTTATAATGAAAATAAGAATATGAAGTTTTTTCCAACGGTCATAAACTGTTTAAAAAATTCTGCCATGTTTGCATTAGCACATTGTATATACTACGAATGTATTCTTGTAGTTGTTTTCTTAATTGTAATTAGTAGTTTTAGAGGGCACTTATTACCGGTAAAAAAATATTTTTTACTAGAACTACAGGACATTATTGCCACAATTTGAGAAATAATTTTTTTTTTAAATCATATTTGATGTCGTGGTATTTCCGCTGCCAAGGCTAAACAATGATGTCTGGAGATAAACTCATCAATGCTCGTAGAGTCGTAGAAGTGTTGAATAAATTAAATGTTTTTAAAATTTTTCAAAAATAAAGTAGTTTATTAAAACTGTAGTCTTTGCGTAATAGTTTCGGAATTTTTTAAATATAGTTTATGAAAAGAGCACTCTTAGCGCTTTGGTTTTAGATTTTTTTAATAACATTGCTCAGATTGATTGTTTCACACATTTTATGTTCCATGAATAGAGTAGCTTGGGCTGGATAGTCTTCCTTAACTCACGGAAGACCGTAGGCTCATTTGTCAAAACAAAGTAGGCGCAATAGATATAAGAGAATTTTTATTATTAAGTATTGAAAGCATCAATACTGGGCATTGATAAAGAAATAAACTGATGCGTATAGTAAGAGAAATCGCTTTAGTTACGGAACGGGCGGGGTAAGACGCTACAGAACGGAGAGCCGCATTTATCTGTATTGCGCGTTCGTTTACTTTTTTAAATGTAGGTTTTGTGCTTAGTTTAGCTAGCAACAAAGTATTAACTCGAAATAAAAGTATTGACCACATACAGTAGTTGCAGTATTCATGACTAACGATGGGTCCAGAGTTTTAGATTAACCGGCGTCGGATCTTTGTTTTCTTGGGAGGGGACTTTCTTTTACCAGTATGTGTATTGTGGGATAGGGACCGTTAGTCACAGATGCTGTTTCACCTAGTAAATCTAAATCATACAAAAAATTATTGTAAACATTAAAGCAAATTTGTTTCGCTTGCTCGTTCAAATGTAGCCGATTTTTTTCTTACTGAAAACACTGAAGAACTTTGATTTTCTTTATCACTGTAAACGAATATTTATATAAGGTCGCTAATTAAATACCATAACCTTCTTAAACTATTTTCAAAAACACACCAGCAAATATAGAGATATAAAATAATTATTACTTATAATACTACACTTTCTCCCACAACGCACTGCTAAACAAATCGGTAAAAAACTAAGCGCGGAACTGAAGTATCACAGAATGTAAGTGAAACTCCGCCTCGGTCGCGTGCCAATAAAAACAACAATTATCTTTCTCGCCTTAAAGCAAGAGGTGTAAATGATGGAAGATGTCACGTGTTACACGTTTCCCGCCTCATGTCGCATCTTACCCCACACGTCCTGTCACTAAAGCGATTTCTCCTACTATACAAAGGATAAGCAATAAAACAATTATATTATATTTTTTATGTACACTGTACGAATGTCACCCTCGACGCTCTCTTTTGTAAAAAAAACCAGCATACGCTTTTTTTGGCAATTAAATCAAACGCCAATGCCGATATATTGCAACAATGCTAACAAAACAAAAATATTTTTGTATTACATATTTTTCAGATAATTAATTTTTCTATTCAACAAAAAGAAAAAATATTTTCCAGTAATCACTGCGAAATGGTATTCAGACGCATTTCCAAAAACATTTGGGGAGAGGGGGAACCCTCTCCTTCTGAACATTTCGAATGCGACACCCATGCTTTCCCAATAAAAAGGTGACTATAAACTTATTTATCTTGTCATATTTTGCAAGTTTTTTTCCAAAGCTTAGCGTATCAAAGTAAAATTCGCCGATATTAAATACCATATTAATTTATGTGGCATATTAAGGATTAGTTTTCTTTTGTTGTGAAATTGTATACCAGTATTATATCATAAATTATTATTTAGTCGGTAAATCATTTTCGGATCAGAATGCTTCCTTCGAAGCCAAGTAAATTAATTAACTTTTGCCTCCGCGAGTCAAACATTAATTTTCTCTAAAGAGCACAGAAGGGAGCATAATTTAGTCATAAAGTAATCACAGTATGTCACATCGTTAAAGTAACCGAGGTGACCTCCCCTGAGCTCTGAGGGCCGTCGAACGCCCCCATTTAATTCTTTCATAACCGAGTTAGAAGGGCGATAATGAAGAAAATCGCCTGTAGCTGCTCGACGGGTATAAATAATGAACTTTTACACAGTGCATTTTATTTTCTGGTGCACAACCTTCCTCGCCGCGTACCGCTCATTCATTTAAATTGGATTATACGCCGGGATTACTTGGCTGTTGAGAAAATCCAGTCTATGAAGGATTGCGAGAGTGCATTCTCCTGAAGTAAGGTAAAAAGTATCAGACAGGGACGTATTAACATCACTTTTTATTTTGACACTTTTATTAGAGCAAACAGGCGAGATGAGAGCACGGCGATTACAATTTAAATTTGACTGAGGTTTTCTTATTTTACATTGTCAATGTTCGGTGGGCGACAACAAGTTTTAAAACAGTTCAGCGATGCAGACCAAAAGGAAACTAGACGTTTCTCCGGGAATTTCCGATTTTTGTGTAAACTTCATTCAGAGGTTTACCGAACGAACTTTCTTATTCGGCTGTTAAACAATTAAACTTGGTGTAAAACTGTTGTGTATTGGCCCTACGATTGAGGAAGTCTCTAGAGTTGGGGTTCAAATAAACTGCAGATACTACTTTATACGTTTTTAATCGGGTAGCAAAACTTAACCAAAAGTAACAAGCAGCCTCTAATAATGCTGGGATAATTCGAATGAGAAATAATCGATCATTCGATTAATGAAATATCTCTGAGATATCTCGAATATTCTTGTCATAAGAATTCGAATGATTTAGTTCATGAAGAGTGGTGCCGCCGACTGGCGTTTGAATAATCGTCATTCGTTTCAGCAGCTCATCATTAAAATTTCAAATACGTGATTCGAGCGATGAGATACGATGCGAGTACTAGTGCACTTAAACTCATGTTAAGATTGTTGAGTTTTGTTGTTTACCGTCAGTGGCATTTTGATTGTTTTGATCTTGCTATTAGGAGTTGGATTGTCTTGATTTACGTTAAAATTTATAATTTATAACTAAGAATTGTATAGAAATAATAGCCAACTGCCAGCCTAATCGATTATTTATGATTATGAATAATTACGATTAGAGTTTCCGAATTTCACTGAGCCAAGCCATCGATGTTGGTTCCCAACTTCTCGAGCTTTAACCATAATTCGAATGATCATTCAATTATTAAAGGTATTCGAATAGCCGTTATGCGATTATTGAAATCATTCGATTATACCCAGCACTAGCCTCTAACATACCACGGCCATCTTGTCTTTTTATATAATTTCCATCACTTAAAATGACCATTGGATAGAAATATCAAACACATAACAAAAACAAGTTGTTGAACTTCATGAGAATATATCGAATTTACTGGGGGATATTTTTGTGCCACAGAGTTCCAGTCCTGACCCGTTGTTTTTCATAATCTTGTAAATGATATTCCACATATTGTCAATTACATTAACACTGAATTAGTTTCCCTGAAACTTTAAGCACCACACACTATGCTAGACATGCGTTACGTTGGCATGGTCTGGATGTCATCAAAACTAAACTTAAACTGGCTTATTTATGCCATCACCAGTACCACTTTCTAATTTCTAAATTTTCCCAGGCATCCACTGTTTTGTCTATTGTTTGTAGTGCTGCTAATTGACCTTGAGTTGCTAATATTTACCTTATGGCTTTTATCGAATGCATCTGGGAAGTTCTTTTATATACAGGATGTTAAATGTATGAATGCCATTATTTTATCAGGTGATATATTGGACCAAAATTAACAAAAATCTTATACAATTTGTGTCGAAAATTGAACG